>PVKS010016701.1:0-43449 GCA_004027875.1 Aplodontia rufa
CAGAGTTCTCCAGAGAGACAGAAGCTGCAGGATCTATTGAGACATCTGAAAAGGAATTTGCAAGAGGCATCCCCTCACTTGATTATGGAGGCTGAGAAGGCCCACAACAGGGTATTCAGTGGGACACCCATGGTGATATTGTCCAAAGCTAAAGGCAAAGACCCTGGGGTTGCTGGTGCAAATCCCCCAGGTCAAACCCCGGAGAATCTGGAGTTCTGACATCAGGGGACAGGAGGAGAAGGATGTTCTTGTCTCTGGGAGAGAGGGTGAGAATCCATCCCCCCTCAGCCTTTGGCTTCCAGCAGTACCTCCAGCTAATTAGATAGTCCCAGCCCATCACTGACAGTCTTCTCTGCAATAAACCACAAACATACCTGGGGCACCCCAGTCATTCTAAGCAAATGTCACCAGCTGATTTTCCCTCACTAAAGACCCAGGACGGGCTCAGTACCTACCAGAGCCCTGAGAATAGATGCTTTGCCATTCATTTGCATATCCCTTCATTCAGTCAGGTTGACACTCAAACCAACATCACCTGTCTGCCACCATCTACTTGGCACTCATACCCATCTCCTTAAACCACAATCAGTCTGCAAAGAAAGACAATGATAATGTCATAGTTCCACCTAGGTACAACAAAAACATATGAACCCCTCCCCAGAATAGAAGGTAAAATCCTTGCATCAGGTTTATTCCGCTCCTGGCATCCCATAATCTAAATTGCATAAAACAAAAATAACAATATTCATGACTTATTTGAACTCAGTTTTGAAACTTTGTTTGTTTGGAGGGGTGGGAGGTAGCAAAAGCATAAATTGTTTCCGGGTGGTTTGGTGATAGTCATGGACTAATTATGGTCAACGGTATTAAATAATACTGTCGTTCTTTAATACAAAATGGCATCACTAGTGCTATGCATTCTTAAAGCTTAAGAGCTAGAAGGAAATTTAGCAATCAGTGATACAACATATCTCAACAGATTAATAAAATGGTCCCTGAAGAGCATAAATCACATACTTAGCCTCACACTTACAAGTGAGTTGTAAACCAATCACAGTATGCAAGCCTGAAATCTCAGGGACTCAGGAGGATGAGGCAAGAGCATTAAAGTTCAAGCCCAGCCTTAGCAACTCAACAAGGCCCGAAGCAATTTAGTGTGACCCTGTCTCAAAATAAAAAAACAAAAAGTACTGGGGGTGTGGATGGAGAGGTTGCTCAGTGGTTACAGCACTTGCCTGGCATCCACAAGTACCCAAGTTCAAACCCCAGCACCGTATACACAACTAAGAGTCAAAAAAGATTCCCAGATGAAAAAACAAAGTTGTTTCTCTCTCTCTCTCCCTCCCTCTCTCTTCCCCTTTCTTTAAAAAAGAGAGAAAAAGAAAGAAAGAAAGAAAGAAGGAAGGAAGGAAGGAAGGAAGGAAGGAAGGAAGGAAGGAAGGAAGGAAAGAAAGAAAGAAAGAAAGAAAGAAAGAAAGAAAGAAAGAAAGAAAGGAAGAAAGAAAGAAAGAAAGAGACAAAAAGCACTGGGGATGTGAGGCATGGTGGCACTTGCCTATTGTCTCAGCCGCTTAGGAAGCTGGGGCAGGAAGATCACAAATGCAAAGCCAGCCTCAGTAACTCAATGAGGTCCTAAGCAACTTAGCAAGACTTTGTCTCAAATAACAAATAAAAATGGGCTGGGGATATGGCTCAGTGGTTAAGTGCCCCTGGGTTCAATCCCTGGTACAAAAAAAAAAAAATGTTCTTGTTTAGAGATTACAACAGTTAAATGATACATCTGCTCTATACCTCAAACTTGAAAGTTAAAATCTATATTTTCATAACTGTTAAAGAGAGTCCCATAATTGGGTCCTCAAAAACTTAAAGAATCTGGCCAAATTCAGTTCAAGGGGGAAAAAAAAGAGCAATAGTTTCACAATGACTGTTTCTAAAACATAGATTTTTTTCAACATTACTTATTACTGTAGTTCTCCATATTTCCCTGACATAAAAGGTAATATTTATCTAGCCCACATTTTCTTCCACATTAACTATGGTTTGGATGAAACTGCTATGTTAAGCAACAGAAAACAGGTTGAAAGGAGCCCTTTCGTCATTCAAATTAAATATGAAGATCTAAAAATTTATTAATCTAAAACTAATACCCTTCCTATACCACATCACTCTTATTAGCTGTCCCTAATTCATTGATAACTAAAGATTTGTGGAGTGCATAGGTAACCACACAGCAAGTCATTCTTGAGCTATCTTTACCTCTAATTCAACAGATTTGCTCCACATCACTGAGTTTCTCATCAATGTATCACAGACCTATTACGTCAGGGGAAAAGCTACTTAGCACCAAGTGCAAATTAATTGTTTAACAATAATACCAGATTTTCTTTTCTGGAAGGAAACTTTTTGAGGAAATCACCTTGGTAAGATAGTTAGTTAAGAGAAAATGCATGTGATTATAGGTTGACAAATGCCAAAACAGCAGTGAAAATGTCCACACTAAAAACAAACAGAGCTCTGGGGGTGGTGAAAGCCACAGAACAAAGAAACAACGAGGAGCAAAGAGGGTAAGAGACTGAATTAAGAGAGCCTAGAGCTTGATTTTCAGTAACAGCTATAGGAGTGTTGTGGTTTAGATATAAGGTGCCCCCAAGAGCTCATTTTCACAGGCAAAATGATCGGATTACGAGGGGTGTCACCTAATCAATGGATTAATCCACTGATTTGTATTAACTGGGTGGTAACTAAAGGCAGGTAGAGTTTGACTGGAGAAGGTAGGCCAGCAAGGACACGTCTTTGGAGTTTATGTTTTGTCACTAATGAGCAGAGCTCTGCTTCCTGATTGCCATGTCCTGGGCAGCTTCCTTTGCCATGGTGTTCTGTCTCACCCCAGGCACAGACCTGTGCACTCAGCAGACCATGGACTGAACCTCCAAAACTATGTGCCAAAATAAACTTTTCCTCCTCTATGTTGTTCCCGTCAGGTCCTTTGGTAAACAGTGACAAAGCTGAGTAAAAGAAGGACTTCCAACGAAAAGGAGAGGGGGAATTTTTTACAAAGAATTTCAAATTATGAGTTACTTCATTGTAACATTCTCTACATTCCCTAATACTCAAGGTAACTTCAGTGCAAAAATTGCATAAAGGAGTGGTTTGGTGAAAGTAAGGGGAAAGGCTAATTACTCAATCTGGTTCTAGGTCATGTAAAACAGTGTAAGAGGCAGAAGAACCAAATGGAAGAGGGAAGGAAAAAAGGAAAGAGGAAGAAGAAAAAGAAGAATGATGAAAAGGAAGAAGGAAAAACAAAAGAGAGTGGTGGAGGAGTAACTTCCTATAAAGTTTTTTTTGCTCTGAGAAAGTTTCTTTCTTCCTATGGGTCTGACTGAACCATGCAGCCATCCCAGATTCAATCACTGTGCCCAAAGAATTCTATGTGTTACTGGGCAGGCCTGAGACACATAGGTGGATATCCATTCCTGGAGTCCAGAATACATTCTACACCTTGGAAGCATGTGTGTTTCATATAAACATAAATGTATGCTGTAAAATTAATCACCCCAATAGCTTTTAGAGGAATAGCAAATTTAAGAATGAAAAAGAGCTAACATCAAGGAAAGGAAAGAAATATGAGGCATAAAGAATCTTCAAAATTATCCTCAAGAATTGCACTAAAGAAATATGAGAGTTTATCAATGAAGCCAATTCTTTTAAAAAGCATTATTATTTAAAAAGTATTATTCAAAGGGGACTTAAAAATTAAATAAATGTTTCATCTACATCATGATGGTTAAAAATATGAAATATGACCACATTATTATATCTAAAAGTTACTGTAAAGAATTTTAATGTTGAGAGAGATTAGGTATTCCACTACATGTAGGGTGGTCAGAATGAATAAAAATAAAAGAGATGAAATATAAAATGTATCTATCAGGGACAGGGAGGGATTTCCCTAGTCTAGGAAGTTGACAAAGTCTGTCCATGTTATAGCAATGTAGTCATCAAGTTATTATCACCAGATGCTTTTGGACAACTGGTCTACTTACTGGTCTTTGCTCTTAGTATTTTCTTATCAAATTGCTATTTACATAACATTTGATTTTCCTGAAGACTATTCTATAAGAAAAAGAACATCTGGCCACTCTGTTTAAATAGTTCTCATTCTAAATTAATTAGCAGAAATTCTGCTATATACATAAGATTCTTATGAATGAGGTTATTTGATCTCACTATACTCATCCCTAAGAGACTGACATGCTCGCTCTATATTCCAACTAAAATATGCTCTTCCTGCTGCCCTCAATCATACTAAAATACATAAATGCTACCTCCGGATGGCTAATCAGACAATGCCTATAGCAAACCCAACATAACTGCATTCCATTTTCAACTTTCATTAAGAATTACTACCAATAACTGTTGCCTTCTGCCCTTATGCAGAAGACATGCATTAACCTAATGACATTACTCTGGTCACCTCTGACTATAATCATTCCTCACTCTGGCTGATAGTATGAGTGACACCCATATTTATAACATGAAGATCTAAGGCTAAGTCTGAAACTAGTGTGCTGCTCCCTCTTCCTTATTCCTGCACTGATACTGAGAATTTCCTGCAGATTTGAATTTAATCCTGATATCAAATAGAAGCTTCCTCTTAAGTGAGCAAATTCCTTTAATATGTTTGTATTTTAAAAGAAGAGAAAAGGGTGGGGAATGAGCTTTCAAAGAGAACCTCTGGATATATACAGATAAGCAAATCCCTCATCTTTTTGCAGAACTGTGTCCTCATCTCTAAATGAAAGCCAAATGAATCATGTTAAAAGTTTCCTCAAACCATAATCTATGATTGATTCTTCTTTGGGAGAAAAAAGTCCTACATTCTAGTCACTATCCTCCAAAAATAGAATACTATTCAAGGTGGGCAACCTTTGAGCTCATATTATTTTCAAATCAATGTGATTTATCTCCTAAGCTACATTTTAAAATCCTTGAAGACCAAGATATTTCATCATGCTTTATATTCTAACCATACGTGATTCCCTTCCTTGAACAGTATATATATATATATATATATATATATATATATATATATATATATATATAAATATTTGTCTACAGATTTACCAAGCAAACAGCATGGCATTTATTATTTCAGTACTAATCTAACCAAACTAACACCCCCCAAAAACAATCAGGCAAACAATTACAGGACAATCAGGGAAATGTGAGCAATTGTACACTTGACAATGCTAAAATATTACTTAATTGGGGGAGGAAGAAATTGTGATATTATTTTTAACAGTATCCATATTACTTATCATACATATGAAAAATGTTACAAATGAAGTCATATAAAACCAAGGATTTGCTTCAAAACAATCAGCAAAAAGGGAGGCTACTTAATGGAAGAACAGAAGGAACAAATGTAAACATTAGCTGATAAATGTTTAAGATGATTTTTTTTGTTTGTTTGTTTTAAGAGAGGGACAATAACAGACAATGAATCAATTTTAATTAGTTTTTCATGTGGCTTTCATTGCTCCATCACTTCATTGTGTATGTGGTGCTGGGGTTCGAACCCATGTCCTTGCACTTGCCTGGCAAGCACCATAAGCACTTGGACACCACTTCAGCCCCACATTTAAAATGTTGATGGGCATTTGGGGTATATTATTCTACTTGTTTTTGTATATGTTGTAATGTTTTCGAAATAAAACATATTTTATAAAATTCACCAAAACAGAAGAAGGAGGAGAAAGAAGAAAAAGAGAGGACAACAAGAATAAGAATAGAAACAAAAAAGGGAGGGAAACCATAAAATGAAACATTCAAAGAGAGAGAAACTGAGATCTTAAGCTGACTTTTGATGCTGATCAGGGAGAAAAGCCCTGATGGTGCTCTCTGAGGACAAACCACACAAATTCACCTGCAGCCCACCCCTGGTACTCCTCATTAACTCTCAAACATTTTTCAGGATAACATTATCTTAGAAGAAATTCAGGACATGCAACCCCACAATATGACAATAAAGCATATTGAACAATTTTAGCTGAAGAAACTTAAAGAACAAGAGATGGTGGAAAGAATATCTGATCTTCTCCCCTGACATGGGTCCTAATGCCTTCGTGGGAGAGATGTCCTTCTTGTACCTGGAGGAAAAGACCCTTCTTATCTCCAACGATGGAGGGATGCCAAGAGGCTTCGGAATGAACAGAGCTTGCTAAATTCCCAGGTTCCTGTTCTTAACTCATGTCACTTTGTCCTATCATATTTTCCCATAGCTTTCCACACTTTACCAATTCTAGTATAAAAATGACCAGACTTCACCATTTATTTGGTCTTTATTTCTTTTCAAGACTCCCATGTCACATAAAACTTACGTTTATGAAATTTATATGCTCTGTTATTAATCTATCTTCTGCTATAGAGCTGAGAAGCTAGAAGGGAAGAAGGAAAACAATTCTGTCTTCCTCTATCTTTTCTTTTGCCCATGAAGAGACACTAAAATTCTGCAACATTCCATTTACCCTGGAAATTTCACCTGAGTTCTGGAAAGACTGACAAGCTAAGAGAACGTGAGAATTTTCAACATCTCAGCTTCCTAGGTCTTTGAGTACAGTGTCTAGTCAAGACAAGAAGATTAAAAATAGTTCCTTCTCCCTTTCTTTCCAAATGCAGACCAGTGAGAGAAAAATATTAGCACAAATTAATTGTTTGAGTTGTGACTCTTCTAAACTTGGTCTTGGGTATCCCATTCATTACCAATTCTTTCCCTCTCAGAAGTTACAACTGGTTTCCTGCTTATCTTGTTAAGTGTCCTGTGAGTTTGACATAGCTTTTCAACTGTCTGGGTACACATATTGCTGGACCTTTATCTGCAAGCAGTTGACCACCAGGTCAGGGTCCCCAAGAATGTGAATGGAGGGAAAAGTAGCCTGCAACCCATTTGCAGTTAATGTCCTAGCAAACTTCCCAGCTCTGGAGGGGCAGCAGTGGGGTCTTCCCTTGCTTTTCCTTTGGCTATTTTTGGAAGGAAAGCAGTTCTGGATAGAGAAATCAGCATCTTTTGAAACTTGTTTTCTTTAGCTTTTGTGTCTGCACAAAAGGCTTATTGGTTTTGGGTTTTAGTTACATGGAGTAGATACATTGTTGGTTGAAGAAAAGTGGGGGTTCTGCCATAAATATGTACCGTTTGTCCCAGCAGACACCTGACAATAAGATATTTGAAAATATTTTTTAACATGTTTAAGGTCATAAGTTGACCAACTGGAAATTGATGTTCAACCTGATGGCAGCTGTTTCTCCTAAGGCCTCTGTTTTATTTGATCCTGCTCCTCCCATGAAAACTCATCAGTGGAATGCAATTCCCTTCTTGAACCCCTGCTGTCTGCAAGCTCTGCCAACTGTCCACCTCCTCCTTGTCGGCACAGTTTTGCTGAGGATAATTTAGAACTTCAGGCTCTTCTTCAGAATACTTAACATCCCTCCAGTCTAGCTCCTCCAAGACCTCTTCCTTTCCATTACTGTTTCTTTTCTTTCCTTCGGCCACCTTCAGCCTTCCATTCAATTCCTTTGAATCTCTTCATGTGTCCCCATTTGAGTCCTTCCTCCTCCATACCTCCTAGCATCTGCCAAATTCTTTCCCCTGTAGAACCTCAGGCACCCAGGCCTCCTGCTTTCTAGGGACTCAAAAGCAATCACGTGAGCCTGGGGAAAAAAAGGCTAACTTAAAACAAACTGCATATTTATCTACTCAGATGGACTTTGGAGATAACCAGAAACTGCAGAATTTCTTCCCAGTCTCACCTGGAATGTAGCTCTCTACCTCTGTAAGGAGACATCTCAGGATGAAAGAGAATCTTAATGACCTTCTCCATAAACACTGTCAAAACACTTTTCCTCATGTTAAGTAGGTGGCCTCAAATTGTGTCACGTGCCAGAAACACAATATAGGTAAAAATATGAAAGGGATAAAAAGCAGTGAGTTTGTGTTTCTATTATAACTGACTCAAAGGTAAAAGGTTAGAATAAAAGCTATATGATCTGTTTGCATTTGTGTATATATGTATATATATGTGTGGATAGCTGTGAAGGTGTGTAATATATATGCATGTTTTTTCTATCTCTGAATGGTACCACAAAATTAATATATAAAATCTCTGAAAGAGCACTAATCAAATTCATTTAGAGACAAATGAACACACATAAATTATCTTAGCATTAAAAACTCAGAAATATAGAAATCTAAAATTTAAAGATTATTACTATTTACATGATCTGGATTAATATTTGACAAACAAAGCTAGCTTAAAGATTGTCAGCAAATAAAAACAAATGTTTTTTCAGAGTCGTCAGCATTACATAGAATTCAGATATACAATTTTTTCTACTTAGATTTGCTAGTCAAATAAACTCTATTGCATGCTTACAGTTATAAAAATTATAACTTTGATCTTAAAACAGTGTATATAAAAATGGGTGGTTTTCTCTTTTTATGTTTGATTCCACATCTAAGCCATGCAGAAAATACTGCACAAATGAAAACACAGAGTATTATGTTAAGTGAAACAAGTCAGACAAAAGTTTGTCTGCAAATGATGAGATTTCTTCTTTTCACTTTTAAGGTTGAATAATATTCTTGTAGTCATATTTTCTTTATGCATTCAACTGATGAGAGGCATTTAGGTAGCATTAACTTCTTGTCATTGTGAATCATGAGCAAATGAACTTTGCAATGTCAACATCTTGATTTTATTATTTAAAAATAAGACTACAGGATTATAATATAGTTCAATTTTTAATGTTTTAAGAAAACTCCACTGTTTTCCATAATGGTTGTACCAAATTACATCCCCAGCACTAATGCAGAAGAATTCTTACTCTTCACGTCATTGCCAGCACCTCTTATCTTTCTACCATATCCATTTTGATGGGTCTGAGGTTATATTTCACTGGGATTTTGGCTGACATTTCCTTGATTTTTATTTTTCTTGCCTACATTTTTGGAATCATATTTGTAAGGTATTTGCCCATGTTACTACGCAAAAACATTTTCCACACAGTTATATCATAGCTTCAAATTTTACATTTAAGTCTTTAATTTTTTAGAATTTATTTTATTTTTAATGAAGGAGTTATTGTACCATCATAAAAGCATATAAAGTATCAATATTATGCGCATTTGCTTCTAAACCAGAATTATCCCCCCATTGACCACATCCCAGTCTCTTGATTCTTCTGCATTTTACCACTTCAACCTAGATAACGGTTTACATTGTGAATTTTCCAGAATTGAATGATTGCATAAGTATTATTTGGTTTCTTTGGGGTGTGAAAAGTATGTTATCTTGTCCATTGTCTCCCTAGATCCCTCCTTTTCATCCCTCCTCCCCCCCTCTCCCCTTCCCTACTCCCGTACATCCCTATCATTGACCTAGATTATGTGTTGCTACATTATGCTGAATCTAATACACAAGTTTGACAGCCTTTCACCCAATCCTGAGTTTTGCTCTAACCTCCACAAATGAGTGGAAACATATGACCCTTGAGTCTCTGGGTTTGGCTAAATCTTTCATTTGTATTTATTTATTTATTTTTGTATATGGTGTGAGATAAGGGTCTGCATCTGAATTTCAATTTTCCCAATAGTAGTTACTAAAGAGATTATCCTTTCCTCATTTTATCTTTGTGTTTATGACACCCTGTAGATTCAAATCTGTTGACTGGTTGAACTTATATAAGTAGAGCATAGAATGGGAGGCACCAGGGACTAGAGTAGAAGCAGGTGAAATGGAAAGGTGTAGGTCAAGGAGTAAAATGTCTCATTTATGCTGGATGAATAATCTGAAGATGCAATGTACAATAATGTGGACATAATTAGCAACTCTTTATTATACACTTAAAATTTTCTTAAAGCACAGATGTGAAGTGCTCTGTAATGGAAGGATGGAAGGCCTGTCAGTCTGAATCAGTGGATATATTAATTACTTGATTATGGTGATCATTTCATGATGGATATGTATGTTAGTCAAATTTTACACATTAAATAAATATAATTTAAAACTTTCAGAAGTACCTCAATAAAAAAGAAAGAAAATCTCCTTTCTTGCATCACATTTCATTTGGTCAACCACATTATAAAGCATAATTTTTGAACAACAAATAGGAATAAAAGGTAAAGCAAAAACAGTTACAGACTGGCAATCTTATGAGAAATTTCAAAGATTCAGACCAGGAAAAGTATGGGGATCAAGAGGATGCCAGCTTAACAGCATCTTTTGTAGCTGGTTGGAATATTCTATGTGAGGCCAGCAATTCCCATGTCTCAGTATCACAGATGCTTCTTTCTCCTCACATTCCATGGTGGATCCTTTTGAGACATAGCAAGGAACAGCTTTATTTAGACTTGTGAAAATGTGAAGATGTTCCAAGCACTATAATTTTCCACTTCCTCTTTTATGAGAAATTCAAGTCCTACATGATCCATGTGCCTTTGAAAAATTCATTGTATGAATGTCTGAGGCAAAATTAGGAAAATTATCACAAATATGTTCAATAACTTAAAAAAGAAAATATATCCAAGTGGGTAAAGGTTAAACATCTATTGATGTTGATGATCAGGCACAAGAATCTAGTCCCATTTCTGAGACTATTTTCTTAGACAAAGTCACTCAAAAGATCCTGAAAAACTGAGGAGTTGAATTGGGTCAGTAAACTATAGGGAACTACAAATTTTGTGATTTTACACACACACACACACACACACACACACACGTGTATATAAAATATATGTACATACATAATGAACACATATATATACATCTATGCATATATATGGTTTTCTAACTATAGAAACTTACATATTAATTCACATAAAATTTATGCAAACACACAATACACACAACACACACACACACGCACACACATACATACACACATTCCTGCCCATGAGAATGCTCTAAAATTTTCTATATCACTTCTTTGCAAGCTCAACCTCCTTCCTTGGCAGACCCAGGCAGGACTACATACTAGGAATTCAACTCTCAGTCAGCAGACGATGTTCATTAATCCATTGCTTTAGTTAGCTATTTTGTTTCTGTGGCCCAAGGACTCAACAAGAACAATTTTAGGAGGAAAAATTTATTTGGGGGCTCACATTTTCAGAGATCTTAGTCCATAGAAGGCTGACTTCACTCCTTGGTGCTCAAAGTGAGGCTAAAAATCATGGCAAGGGCAAGCAGGTCAATGCATGGCTCCAGGAAGCAGAGAGAAGAAGCTCCGTGACAGATTCAAAATACATACACCAAAGGCACATCCCCCAATTACCTACCTTCTCCAGCCACACCCTACCTTCCTCCAACTGCCAGTTAATCCCTATAAAGGAATTAACTCACTGATTGGGTTAAGGCTCTTATAACCTAGTCATTTCACCTTGGCCCTCCTGAATTATCAGACATGAGCCTTTGGGGGACAACTCACATTCCAGCCATAACATCCATGCACTTACCCATTCATCCATCGATCAACACTGACATCAATTCATCTTCTCAGTGTCTCATAATCTCCAGAGCAGTAGAAAACAATATGGTGATGTCTGACGTCTTTAGGAAGAAGAAATAAAAACATCCCAATTCTATAATGTCACTGTCTGTCTGATCCTTGTTTTAAGTATGGGTTTTCATTTTTTGGATGATATGATTTTAAGTAGTGTGTACTATGTGAAAAGGAATGTGAATCCCTATGTATCCCTAGAAACTAGTGAGGTACTCTGTATCAAAATCATGAATGCATGAATATGTACATGAATATTCTTCAGAAATAAATATGCTACAAGCTCCTCAAAGGACAAAATCTTTTGAAGAGAGAGGGAAATGAAAAGGAGAGAGAAGGGGGCTGGGAGATACTCTGGAGCATGCACCCATGCAGTACAGAGTGAAGGAGGGGGCAGAAGATTCTAGACTGTGCTTCAGAGTGGCATTCTCCCAGCTCTCTCAAGCCCTTCCTCCCTCGTTGCAGATCCAGTATCTCCTCTGTCAATAATAATGACAAGGTAGTACTGATGCCATGGATAGATTCTAATCTTATTGAAACCCTTGTTTTATAAGGAAATTTTGAAAATTAAGACAGTAACATTGTATCACACCAAAAGAAAAGAAAAAAGTTAGCTGCTTGATGTATATCAAGAATGGCAAGGGCTGTAGGGATGGTATGCATGAGGACATGGGTTTGATCCCCCACACCCCATACACAGCTAGATGGAGGAAAAATAAAAACCAGATGAAAAAAGTAAAATTAATTATCTCTCCCTTCAAAAAAACAATGGCAGTATAAAAGTAAATTTTAAACCACCTGATTAACCTTTTAGTCTTTTGCTGCACTGATATTTGATGCTTTTCGAATGCACATGTTATAATATGTGAGATGATGGCTGTTATGGTTTGGTGTTAACACTGTGTCTGCCTTAAAAACAGTTCCCAAAATCTTTTCAGTACCTTGCAACCATAAAGTTATGCTAAATTACTTAATAGGTATCTTTAAATTAATTCATTTATATAGATATTCATATATTTTATATTATTTTTCAATATTATAACACATATATTAAATATATTAAAATTATTAATTGCCATCTTTTAAGTTAGATAAACTACTAAAACATGCATTACAAATTATAAGCTTAAATGTATATAGTTTTGATGTCTCATTGTTTATATATGATATAGAAGCCAAATATATTTCAGTCTGTTTAATAAACATGGAAAATTGTACCGAGTTAATGTGAAAAATTGTGAGACTATATAGTCATAAAGTTTACTAGTCTGTAGGATGCTGGCATGTGGCAGACATTCTTTTACAGAGAAAACGGGAAGCACACAGTTGAGAATTATCTGTCACAAACTAGAATTCTATTAAAGATTAGCACATTATGAATATCCTATCCCAAAATTTCTTCTAAAGGTATATGCTTTCTAACACAATGATATATCATATCTGTTAATTTTATCAAGGCTCTGATCACCTAAGAAAACTGAGTCAGGGTTGGGGATGAAGCTCAGTAGTAAAGCACCCTGGGTTCAATCTCCAGTACCAAATAAAAAAGACAAAATTGGGTCTTTTCAACATTAAAAGAGTGAAGTTTTGCTTATAACTATATAACCATCTCCATTTGAATTTGAAATATTTTATTGTAACTTTGGTTAAATAGTTATTTTTTCATAGAGATCTTTGATGTCATTTAATCAAGTGTTCAAACTCTTTAATGTTTTTGAAAGACTTTCAAAAATCAATTTTAAATGAAGTCTTTTTCACCTCTAACTAATTTGGGAATTTTTCCAGAGGCTGTGGAAATCCTCCAAAGATTTTTTTCTCTCTACTTATAAAAAGATAGATAATAAGCTAATTAGGATTGTTTCACATGCTACATTACCTGGGAAACATTGTCAAATAAAAAAGTAATTTTTGACTTTCTATGTTATGCTTATATGGATATACGTACAATATGTGTTCTAGAAATGTTATGAAATTCCTGGAAATCTGATATATTCCATATAATGTTATCAGGCATAATTACATTTCTTAAGGTAAAATGTTGTACACTAAGGAAATAACCACATTTTTCAACTGCATTATTTTCCTAATGAACATTTTCAGGAGATATTTAACCACAGTCATCTAAAATGTCTTGACATTTCCAAATAATTATTGTCATATTCTCTTGTTTTTCTGAATTTTTTTGTGAACAAAGACTCTGAAAAGCACAGATGTCTGACACCTTTAAGATTATACCATTGGAATAAAGAACTAAAGAAACTAAACACCAACCTCACAAATAACCCAATCAATAAATGGGCTATGGATCTAAAAAGAAACTTCTCACCGGAGAAAGTCCAGAAAGCACATAAATACATGAGAAAATGCTGTACCTCGTTAGCTATAAGAGAAATGCAAATCAAAACTTCAGTGAGATACCACCTCACTCCTGTTAGATTGGCAAAAATGAAAAATTCAAACAACAACAGATGCTGGAGGGGCTGTGGGAAAAGAGGAACACTGTTACACTGCTGGTAGGACTGCAAACTGGTTCAGCCACTATGGAAAGCAATGTGGAGAATCCTCAAAAAATTAAGGATGGATCCACCTTATGACCCAGCTATCCCACTTCTGGGTATTTTCCCAAAAGAGTTAGAATCAGCCTATTATAGTGATATGGCTTCATCAATGTTTATAGCAGCTCAATTTACTATAGCTAGATTATGGAACCAACCCAGATGCCCCTCGCTCGATGAGCGGATACAAAAACTTTGGTACTTATATACAATGGAATACTACTCAGCCATTAGAGAAGACCATATTATGGCTTTTGCAGCCAAATGGATGGAGATGGAAAGAATTATGCTCAGTAAAGTATCCCAATCTCAGAGACTCAAGGGCCAAATGGTATCTCTCATCTGTGGAAGCTAGAATACATGGGAAACCAGGATGTTAGACGGCTAACCTAATAATAAATTTAAATTGTATGATTCTCAGTGCAACAGGGAGATGACTCCCTAGGATACTTGGAGGCGTAGGGAGGGGGAAGGGGTGAGGGTGAAGGAAGAACTCCTAGGAGACTGGAGAGTGGGAATATGGGGGAATCATATCAGAAGGAGATCGCTGTCCTTCACAAGATATCCATTTAACTCGGGAGTTCTTCTGGGGGAAACAGCAGCAGGTGAAGCCCAAGCTGGGCATCCATGATATGGCATTAGCCCTGGATAACTAAGTATACATACAATGGTTCTTGAACGTTTGATAGTGTTTCCCCCTCAATTGTATCTCTATATACATCTAATAAAAAAATTTTAAAAAAGATTATACCATTGGACCAGGCAAAAGTTTCCAAACTCCAATGAAAAAAAAAAGAACTAATGTATGTTATTCAACTGCTAACCCAATCAAGCAGAACACTAAATAACTACATGGCATTGAATGAACTGATAAAGGACAGTTATGGCTTTTGAGAGGAAGCATTACTGATCCTTTAATGTTTTATTTTCAGATGTAATAAACATCTTAAAATTTCAGATGTAATTTTAAGCTATTATAACTTATAGCTATGAAGGAACTGGAGCAATGGTTCAGTGGTTACAGGGCTCACCTACCAAGTGCAAGGCTGCGAGTCTGTACCCCAGCACCACATACGCAATGAATTGTTGGAACAAGGAAAGTCACATGAAAAACTAAATAAAATTGATTCTTTTTCTCTCTCACTGTCCTTTCTTTATAAAAAAAAAAGTATATATAGCTATTAAAGTATGACAGTAAACAAAAATAACACATTTCTTTTTTGTTATGTAATCCCTTCAAAATTTAGAAACTTTTACTAAAGACACTATTTTCAATGCAATATAGTTATTTTCATAGGTTCATTAAAAAACCTCTTTTCTTGTAATTGGAAAATTTGGTCATACTACCAAGAATTTCATAAGAATGTCCATTTTTATAGAATGAAGTTTAATTTCCTGGAACCAGTGCTTACAAAGCTCCCTTGGGAAAAAATCTGAACAAAACCCAGCTTCATGCTCGCCTTATGAAATACCTGGCTTTACTGAAAAGAAGAATGGTAACTTTCTGGACGTCTGAGAAAACAGGAAATGTATTATCAATGTTGAGAAGAGAGGAATTCACAGAGATCTATAGGTATTGCAGAGGAAGTCTGATGGCAAGTTCCTGGGCTTGGCTTACCAGACTAAAGGTCTTTAAGCATCCCAGCTGAGATTCTTTACAAAACAACCCATTAAATAAAAGTCGAAAATGGGATTGTGTGGTTAATGTTTTACTGCTCTTAGCTAAAGAATCAGGCAAAGTTTAATGATAGCAGACTTATTTTGCAAACAAATTAGTTTTAATATAAATATAATTGATAGAATCAGGGGTGAATGGAGGGAGAAAATACACTTGAATGGAAAATTATAGCATATGTATAAATATTAAATTCTAGTCTTGTTCACCATCTTTAAAGTTTTGGTATCAACCTGTAAACTGGACTGGATCCTGAATTATTGTAAATTCTTCCAGTATTTGTCTAAAATTCTCCAAACTATTGTGGTCAATTTCTGTCCCTCCTGACTTGTAATGAGTTAGATCTAAAACTTCTCTTTGGCTGAGCCCTGGAGTATAAAGTTGGAGGATTTGATATAAACTTCAGAAAAATCACAACGGATCATGTATAGACAAGTTTCATCTCTGTTGCTAAACCATTTTGAAAGTTCATTGGAGCCCCCAATAATATCATGAAATATATGCAAACCCCAGAAAACAAAAATCCATCAGCTGGCCACTGCCACCTTCCCTCTGTCCTCTGACACTTCCAGTCCAACATCTAGAAATCTTAATTGACTGCCCTCTCACGTCAACATCAGAATTTATATGATGCTCTAATCATTATTCTTTTTATTTCTTATACATAGATATAACATTGGTATACATAGGCCTCGCACTACATTTCTGACTGATCACACCATATAGAGACCTCACTTAGGTGATCACCCACTCCCACCTGTCCCACTGCCTCCTAACATGAGAAACAACTGTTTAATTGGATGTAACTATTCCCAGGGCTGAGACTAGTTCAATGAAAACAGAGCAACCTAAGGACTCAATTCTGAACTGTGAAACCTCTTAGGAAAAGTTTCAGATGTGGGAATAATGAAGTTCTGAAAAAAAGTATCTCAACATAGGATACCATGGCATATGGAATATTCTTTAGCAGAAGGAATTTGAGAAATGGCAGGTAGTGGAAGAATTTTCTGAACACTGCACCAGAAGCAGGTTGTAAGACCCTCTTGAAAGAGGTCCCTTCCTTGTAGCCAAAGGAAAGAGCCTCCTTATTGGACACCAATAAGCCTCCTTATTGGACACCAATAAGTGTCCAATAAGTGGTAGAGGGACACCAAGAGGAATATAAATGAATTTGAATGAACAGGCCTTGCTAAGTTTCCCAGATTGCTATGTTTACTCTATTCCCTTTTGTCCCTTTTGTCCTATTTTCCACAACCTTCCATTGTTCATCAGATCAAATGCTCAAGTTTCACCATGTTTGGATCTTCATTTCTCCATGAAGGCTCTCATATCACACAAATCATATATTAAGTAAATCTGAAGACTCTCATATCAAATAAATATTACATTAAAATTTGTATGTCTTTCTTTTGTTAATATCTCCCCACTACACTCTCTTATTAAATAGAACCCTACTAGAAAATCTAAAAGAGGAGAAGGAAATGTTTTTCCTCCCCTATATTCTCTAACGTTGAAGAAATTTCAAATAGGTTTCTACAATGTAGTGTCAGAAAAAATCCTGACATTAGAAATAAACAATCTTCTCATTTGTTTCTGAAATAATACAAAGTTAAACCATAATTGCATGGTCTAATTCACAGGGAAGAAAATCATATTTAAGATGGTGTGATCAGCAACATCAAACTCTATTTCTATTAAAACAACATCATTGTGTTTTGCAATGGGTGGTGTGAATTAAATTGTTTTAACACCAGTGAAAATCTCACTAAAGAATTCTTTTTAAATGTTCATCATGCTAGCACCTACAAAAAAAGAGCATATCACATATCGGGATGCTGATGAAAATCTCTAAGTTGTTCTAAAGTTAAACAGCAGTATTTTTCATGCATTTCACTGGCTGTCATTTTAGCAAATTAGAACTGCATTATTTAGCAAATTAGAAGGAAAGCAGTCAGGGACGAATATTCCTTTATTGGGTCACACCATAAAGAAAGTTGCTACATTTAAATCTCAAATACAACTGCGTTAGCACAAAATCAGCAAGGTCTACCAGTTTGTTACATTTTTATCCCCCTCCTTTTCAATCTTTCTTCATTATTCCTAACACATTTATTTAATTAAAACCTGACTATCTCCAAACAAGCCTGAAAATAGTTTTTAAAGAGAAATGCTATTGCTTTGCATGCTAACAAAAAGTAGTCTTGAATGGTTTCATGCATGCATTTCCAGAGAATGTGTAAATATTTATAGATAGGAAGTAAATCAAAATGAAATTGACAATTCATTAGAATTACTCTAGGCCTTAGGAGATCTATGCTTGGCCACTGGGTATAAAGCATTTTGCTCTTTCCTTTTAAAGGAATTTGTTTTAGAGCAGACATTTTAGCCTTAATGAACACTACAATAAGAAACAAAAAGTACTGCTATAAGAATATTCAGTTGAAGAACTGCTTCCCTCAGGCAATATAAAGAATACTACTATCAGATTCGGTAAAGTAAAAAACTATTTGATACTCTAATAGGATTCACTACCAGAGTGTTTTTACAAACAATGATATTAGATCTTAATACTCTTCTGCTTACTTATGTTTCTGGTCAACCACTTATTAACTATAATCACAAAAGGTCATAGAGTTGTTGACTTCTAAGACATACAACTAATGTTTAAATATTGGAGAATTTTCTTGAATAATGCATTGTTTGAACATCCAGACTTGTTCTAATTAGCATTTCCATTGCACATTTATTTATATATGGACAAGGGAATAATTAACATGCAAACTATTGAGCCACTTTCTGCAAAGTTTAGAGAAACGGTGAACACCTAAATAACCAGTAATGAAAACAGGTTTGATGAGAGATATCCCTCAAAAAGGTTTGGATCAAATGGTTTGGATGTGAGGTATCCTCCCAAATCTCGTGTGTGATATAATGTAAGAAGGATTAGAGGAGAAATGATTGGATTGGAAGCCTTAAGTCAATCAGTGAATTAATCCCCTGATAGGGATTAACTGGTTGGTACCTGAAAACATGTAGTGATGTACTGGGCTGCTTTCCTCTTCCACCACCATGTTCTGCCTCACCTCAAGCCCTGACGCATGCAACCTGCTGGCTCTACTGATATCTCTGAAACCACAAGCCACAAAATAAACTTTTCTTCCTCTAATATAGTTGTTGTCAGGTCTTTTTGTCACAGCAGTGGAAGAAGTGACTAAAACACTTGCTGCTAATGATCAGATTTTATGATGTAAGTTCAATTTAAAATTGAAATATGCCCCTCACTTGTGCAACTAAAAGCTGTGATATGCAATTTTCCCATATGCCACTCCATCAAGGATCTTCTAATGTCACTGAAAAAATTAGATCAGTAGACACAGAGGGCCCCAGAATTTAGGATGATGTAATATGAGCTATTACTAAATATGATTTACTGGTTAAAATATTAGAGGTCACAAAATTCCAAGATTGCATGCCTCTCTAGTACATATATGAAAACTTCTCTTTGACTGAGGCTCCATGAAGCATATTATTCCTGTTAGAAATGGAAATTAATAGACATTTCATAATTTCTAAGGGCATTACTAACAACAAAAGATAATATTACTCACACTTAAATTCTAGTATGAGTATCTCTCAAAGAAAGTTGTAACATAATATTTACTTGTAATAGGAATATCTCCGACATATCTAGACAAAGTCAGAAACAAAAATTAAAAATTTAGGGCTGGAGCAGTGGCTTGGAAGTTAAGGCACTTGCCTGGCATGGGTGAGTACATGAGTTCAAACCCCAGCACCCATGTCTGCAACGAAGTGTCTGAGTAATGAAAGTAACTTGAAAAACTAAATAAGAGTTGCTTCTCTCTCTCTCTCTCTCTCTCTCTCACTGTCCCCTCTTCCTTTAAAAAAATGAAAAATTTAATCTGATATTAGTTTAACCTGGTATAAGTTTTAAAACTGGAATCTTACAGAAAATAAACAATTTTGATTTTACTTAACTTTTAGCATATTTATCATTCATTACTGGATATATTATAGTCATCTTTTTCCTTGTGCATTGTAATTTGACAGACACATCTAATACATGTGTTTAAAGTAACCACAGAAAATAATAACATCCCAGATTGCTCTATCCAAGCAATTTATAATTAATATTTTCTAAAAAATAGATGTTAAATGACTAATCTTATATAACAATAGTAAGATTCCAGTCAAACGAATGCAATTTAAAAATCAAGATAATATCTACTTATAAAGCTTTCAAAATTTATGGTAGCTATTACTGTTCATAGTATTAGAAAGTCTACAAAAATCTGGAATGATTCAGATGCTCATTATAGACAAAGTATAAACAGATAATTTTAAGTAGATACTGTAAAGTTATCTAATCATTTTTGGTAGATATTATAAAGTTATCTAATCATTTTCATATTCAACATCCAGTTTCAAACATGTGTATGAACACATTAAAGATTAACAGATGAAGCCATTTTTTGCATAACTATGAACACATGGAAATTCCCCTTAAACATATTGTCCAAGGCCTAAACCAGCATATTTCCCAAATTGTATTTAGTAGCATCCATCAAATGTAAGAGGTAAATCCCCTTTGATTTAGAAACATCAAGTTTAGTGGGTTCATTTTTTTGTAGGGATGTCATCAAATAATATTAATGCAAAAATTATGCAACCATTTTTGCAGCATTGTCATAATACTAACTAATGCACCTGCTCTTAATGGCCATCAAAAAAGTATTAGTTACAAATTATGAGCATATACACAGTGAACTACTATGAAGTTATTTTAACCCAGGGGATCATTTGGGGGAAACATAGAAACATGGGGAACCCAAGTGGGGGAAATCATGGAATGGCATCAACCTTGGCTAACTATGTGAATATACATTTGTCCTTGATTGTTTGATGATAATTTCCCCCTCAATTGTAAGTCCATATTCAACTAATTTAAAAAAACATATTTGGAAAAAAATAAAATAAAAACAAAAATCTAATGCTAAAAAAGAAAGGATAGATTATGATATTTCAAATGAAGGGCAGAATTATAGACTAGGATATGATTAAAACACTCCATTTAAAATATGATGGAGTAATGAAAATTGAGCCCACTCATCCATCAGATTAAATCTAGAACATTGAATGGAAAATTTAAAACAAATCTAACAGACATTGCATAAAAGGCAACAAAGTCTTTGACCCTTGAGACAAGAGATATAAATGGCAAGAATCCTGATGAACAAAGGGAGATTTCTAAGCATAGAACAATATTCTCAGTTATTTGAGCAGACAGATAGGAAATGGAGCAGACTAAGAGAACTGGGATTTGAGGGGGAAAAACTTGGAAAGGAGGATGCTATAAAGTGAAAGCTACAGAAAGCTTCATAAGTTCTTAAATGTTTCCAAGCTATACATGCACAGGATGAAATTTCATAAGGTAAGGGTTCTGATATATTGCAAAATAAGCATTACCAGAGTTAACAAAGTACTGGGAATAGCTCAAGGTTTGATCAGCTATTCCAAGAATTCCTTGTTGAACATCAAGGGCATTCAGTAGAAAGACCAGAAAATTGACAGATTTTGTAGCCCAGAGTACAAGTTTTGCAAAATATCCCCTTATAAAGATTAAAAGTGAGCTTTGTAATTATCAAGCTGATCCTCAAGTAACCACTCCAGAACAAAGTACAACATTCTGTGAAGAAAGCCAACATAGCCTTCTTCTGGGTATTTTCCCAGAAGAGGTAGAATCAGCACATTATAGCAACACAACAAAATCAATGTTCATAGCAGCTCAGTTTACAATAGCTAAATTATGGAATCAACCCAGATGCCTGTTACTGGATGAATGGATCCAAAAGTTGTGGTATATATACAATGGAGTTCTACTGAGCTATTAGAAACAATGATATTAAGGCTTTTAGAGGTAAATAGATGGCAATAGAAGAAATTATGCTGAGCAAACTAGCCAAACCCAGAGACTCAAGAGTCAAATATTTTCCCTCATTTGTGGAGACTTGAGCAAAACACAGGCTTGAGTGAAAGGTCAAGCTCATGTACTAGACTCACCAAAGTCAAAGCAACACATAATCTAGGGGAACCATAGATATGTGGGGGGAAGGGAGGCCAGAGGAAGGGATGATAAGGAGGGATCTAGTGGGGGAATCAATAATATAGCTTACATTTTACTCCTCAAGAAGCCAAAAATACTTATGCAATGATTTAATTCTGGAAAATGCCCAATCATACATACACACACACACACACACACAGACATTTATATCTGTTATGGGGGGGAATATAGAAGAGTCAAGAGACTACGGTGAGGGTGATGTATGGGTGACTCTGGATTAGGATCAGGGGTATATCATATTGCTACTACACATGCATTTATGATTGTACAACAACAGAGCTCCTCAATAAAATTTTTTAAAAATACCAACACTTCACTGTTTCACATCTGTTCAAAAACTGCTAAAAATCCTCAGAAACAGGAAACTGGGCCTTTATAAGAGAAAAATTAAGTCAATGGACAAAGAAAAAGAAATAGCAGCTATCATAGAACAGAAAAAGGATGCACAGCATTTATTATAATATGCTCAAGAGTCTCAAATACTTAAAAAAATAGCCTGAATATAAAAGACATAGATAATATTATAAAGAGCCAAATGGGACTTGTAAAAATATAATATATGATATCTGAAAGGGATGAAAAAGCCCCTTAACAACAGTTAAGAAATCAAAGAAGACAAAAATCACAGAACTTTATAATATAATGATAGAACAATAACAGAACAAAGCAGAGACAAAAAAGCAGTTATAAACTAATACAACATAGGTCAAAGGACACAAAGTAGAAAAAACAAGATCAAACCTCTTATTGCAACCTGAGGTTACAGTTAATAAAATTATGTTGTATTTTGGACTTTTGTTAAATAAATACATTTTCTTCAATTTTGATATATAAAGCAACTGTATGTTAGTCATTTGTTTATTTCACTATATAGTAAATATTTATATATACATACATATGTCTCATAATATGTTGTAAACCTCAAAAATACACAATGAAATGTATTGAATAAATAAATAAATGTCAGAAAACTCACAGACATGTATTCTACAGACTTGTAGGATAATATAAAGTGTTCTAGTGTATTTGCAATTAGAGTCCTCCAAAAAGAGGAGAGGAGACAAATAAAATGTTTTTAAAAATAATGGGCAAATTACTTTTCTGAACTTGTTAAAAACTATATAGCCAATAATAGGCTGAATACATCAGAATACACCAGAGACAGGATAAATGGTAAGCAAACCACACATATGGACACCATAATCAAATTGCACAAGTCAGAGCTAAAGGTACACTTTTCAAAGCACAACTGTAATCCCAATGGTTCAGGAGGCTGAGGCAGGAGGACAACAAGTAAAAAATCAGAGGCCCTAGAATATTAGTGTGACCCTGTCTAAAAATAAAAAAAAAAAGGTCTGAAGATATGACCCAGTGGTTAAAGCACCCTGGGTTTAGCCCCTGGTACCAAACTAAATAAATAATAAATTTAAAAATGCAAGCATCCAGAGGATAAAAGGCCGTAACAGTGAGAAGAATTATAACTGACTTATTTTTAATTTTTATTTTTTCCAATGAAATAGTATATTTATATTCTGAAAATTAGATTTACACCCTAGAGCCCCCCTAATTACCCACCCTTGTTGCTCCCCCCTTCCCAGTAAATCTCTACGAATGCCTTAGGTTGTATGACTGACTTTTTAATGAAACCTGTGAAAGTCATAAGACAATGGAATGACACATAAAGTGCTGAAAAAAAAAGTTAAGCATAGAATTTTATATTTAAAGAAATATTCTATGAATTCAGGTGAAATAAAATTCTTCAAATAAGAGGAGGCAAACCTTCAATGCAAAAGATGTTAAAAGCAGTTTTTCAAGTTAAAAAGAGGATATTAGGTAGAAATTCAAATCTATGCAAAGGAGTAGAAAAATGACAAAAAATTATAAAGATGTTCTCTCATTATTAGTCTTTTGAAAAGTAATTTTCTCATTAAAGCAAGAATTATAACCATGTGTTGTTGTAATTTTAACATAAAAAGAAGATGTGTAGCAATAGCAAAAAGGACAGGAGAACACCCGTTGCTATGGGGTTAATATTATTTGAAAGTTGCCTTTGATGAGTTAAACATAGATAAAACTTTAGAACACATACATTCAAATATGAGATAAAACTTATATGCCAATTGTGTAGGTTGAAGGTAAAAACACTAAAATGTATTCATTCATTCCAAACGTGTCAAGAGGGAACAAAGATCAGATGGAAAAAATAGAGTTACAAATATTCCTAGACAATGTTTAACCCAAATGAAGTGGGCTTAAATTAATTTAATAATTATACTAATTTTAAATGATATATACTCTGATCAGAAGGAACAGATCATTAGATGGGATTTAAAAAGAAGCAATATCCAAATGATGTTCTAATTTCAAGAAAATAATTTTCAATGTATGGACACAACAAGGTTGAAAAAATACATATATATAAAATTCAAGTACTAATTATAACAAAGCTGGGTGTTAATACTGACTTCAGAACAAAAAGTATCACCAAGGACACAGTGGGCAAGATGACAATTCACCTTTGAAAGAAGACATAATAATTTCAAATGTGTGTGTACCTAAAGAATCTCAAAACACAGTAAGCAAAATCTACCAGAAATAAGTAGGAAAATCCACAACTGTAGTTGGAGAGTTGGAGATTTCAACTTGCCCTTCTCAGTAATTGATAAGACTATGTATAGAGAGAATTATTAGGATTGTAGAAGATAGGAAAATTTAGGTAATATATAAGGAGTTAAACCTCAACAGTGAACTCGTAACACAATAAAATTTAATTTGGAATGGATCATTGATCTTATCATAAAAGTAAGAACCATATAAATTTTAGAAGAAAAAGCAGAAGAAAGTATTCAGTCTTGGAAATGGCAAAGGTGTGCTCAGTAAAGGACAAAGAACTCAAGTCCACAGCATAAGAAAATTTTGATAAATTTGGTATTATCAAACATTTTGAAAAATAATTGTCTTCTTCAAAATATGAAGAAAATTAATAAATGAAAATTCAAGTCACAGTCTTAGAGTAATGACAATATGTTCATCTAAAAATGTACAAGTATCCAGAATATATAAAGAATGATTACACATCAATAATAAGAAGAAAAACAAATGATACATTTTAATTGGCAAAAAATTTGAAGTTCATATAAAAACAAGTGAACATTTAATAAGTTTACTAAAGTTTTTCAACATTTTAGTCATTATGGAAATATAAATAAAAAGCACTATACACTACTGAAGGGCCAAAATTAGAAAGAGCTGGCAAGGATGTGAAACAAGTAGAAATTTCATACATTGCTGGAAGTTACAGAAAATGAAACCAACACAAACAATTGGGCAATTTCTTTATGAATTTGACACATATTTATTGTACAACTCAGCAATCTCAGTCTTAACATACCTAAGATAAATGAAACATGTTCACACAAAATCTTGCTCCAAAATGTTCCTAATTGCTTTGTTTCTGGTAGCCAGATGGGGAGATAATCCACTGACAGGTGAATGCATTGCAAAGTTATGATCCACTCAGCAATAAAAAGGGTGCATTACATATACACAAAATAACACAGGTGAATTCTAAAAGCATGCTGAGTAAACACAAGTGAGCAGATATGAAGTGATAACATTTATACAACATCTTAACCATGAAAATTATTCTCTTACAATACAAAGATCACTGGTTTCCTGGACTGGAAACAGAGTGTGAATTGACCCAAAGGAACATTAGGGAAATTTTTAAGGTGTTCTATCTCTATTTTGGTTATTGGTACACATTTATATGCTTTTAATAAATAAGTGTACAATTGTCTAAACTTAGAATATTATTCAAAATAGATACTTTTATAACCTGTATTGTAATTCAGTAAGTAAAGTTTTTAAAAACACAAAATACATTGATAATTGCAGGTGTGTGTATAAAACCAGCAACCCATCAACTACCTAATCAATGGCACACTCTACATTTTGTCATTACCAATAACTGAGGCACACTCAATTCTCCTTTCCTTGCCTCTCACTCTGAATACATCTCCTCTTTTCCATATCATTTCTTCAATATGTTCACAAGGACTTGGATCAAGCACCTTTCCACTCACTTAACGAATTTCCTTTATCAGTCAACTTAGATTCAAGAGGTCATAGTTATAATCAAAAGCCAAAACACTCTTGCCTTCTCCATGTCTGACTCGTTCAAAAAAAATTAAATAAAAAACACCTTCACCATTGATACCTGCATACCCATGTTTATAGTAGCACAATTTACAATAGCCAAACTATGGAAGCAGCCTAGTTGTCCATCAATAGATGAATGAAGAAAACGTAGTACATATACACAATGGAGTTTTATTCAGAGCATAAAGAAAAATAAAACTATGCCATTTGCAGGAAAATAGAAGAAAATCAAAATAAACATATATTAAGTGAAATAAATCAACTCAGAAGATCGTGGGTAGTATGTTTTCTCTCATATGTGGAAGCTAGAGAGGAAAAAAGAAAAGAAAGGTAGGAGTAAATCTTATAAAAATTAAAGAGAATTCAGTAAAGAAAAGGAACCAAGTGGTGGGAGGTTAGGAGGGAGTGATGTTTACTAAATTATACTATTATATTATGTACATGTACAAATATATAACAAATCCCATCAACACATGAGAGTATAATGCACCAATGTAGAATGAGAAAAATTGTGCTGCAATAAACACATGAATAAAAAAAAGTTTAGAAACATCTAAAATATTTCATTTTTGAACAGCTACTTTAAAAAATCACTTGCAACACACTGGCTAATACCAGCTCTCTGATACTCAACACTATGTGGCTGGAAGAAACACCAGCACATCCGGCATCCTACTTCAAATGTACATAAGTGATCAAGGGGGGCCTGATGTTCCTGTGCGCTCATCCATTAGTACTCTCTGTGCAATCCTCTAGCACTTCCTCTTGTTCTTCCCACTTAGCTAATGACCTGTCTTAGCAGCAATCGAAAGCAACTTTCCTTATAACAACAAACAACCACCTGTCTGCCTCCATACTGTCTTGCTTTCCAGTACCACATATGCATCTTCTGTATTCCTATTGAGGCTGACTCATCCACCTATTGAACTCATCCAGTCGATTGAAATAAATTGAAAACAATATATTATCCTTGACCTGTCTACCTCCAGTCTTCATCCAACTTTTATGAACCTATTGTTCTGCCTCCTTTATTAACACACACACACACACACACCACATCTCTACTTGCTATTTCTTATGTAAGCCTTTTCTTTTCATGGTTTCATTTCTATAAATCTCTGAAGTCATTTTTGCCCCAAGATCATAAATGGCCACTATATTTCAAAAGCTAGTGATCAATTTCTAGTATTAGCTTTCTTTAGTTTTCCCAACTTTGATATAATCAATCATCTCCACCCTCAAATTGAAATCTCCTGATACAGTTTCTTCATTTGACTTCTGGTAGATATAAACACTGCTGGGGATCCCATCTTACTCATTCCTTCTTGGCTCTTTGTCTGGATCCTATGTTTTTCTGGTTCCAAATTATTTGACTAATAATCCACTCAATAAATGAATAAAAGAACTAAAGAGACCCTTCTTAAAAGAAATACAAACAGCCAACAAATATATTTTAAAATGTTCAGCCTCCCTAGAATTCAGAGAAATGCATATCAGATTAGGGAAACAAAATAATAGACATATTGATATCTGTATGAATATATAGCTGAAATATCATGTAGTGAGATATTTATCTTTTTAAAATAAAATATATTATTTTAATATATTGTCCTACCCAAGGATGTGCTTCAAATATGGATTATTTTTTTTCATTGATTCAATTGCCTAAAACCAAATTTCACAAAGAATTCAAAATTCTGCACCATAAAAAACAAAAGGAACATACAGAGGGAATTTACTTTCTAAGTAAAAAGCATGGATAGTTTTCAAATAATCAGTTCTAGATATTCCTTGACTAATTCTCCTTAATTGAAGCACAAAAAGATATTCCTTATGTTCATGCTTTTCTGTTATCTTACATATGAAAGATATTTCAATTAAATAAACGTATTATAAAATGTATTATGTGATTTCTGTATTAAAAGTGAAAAAATATTTGTAAAATATTTAGTTATAAATCCCACTAAATTTATGCAGCGATTAAGTTGCTCTTTTATGCTAACCATTATGTTAAATCATAAATCATTTGAATCAAAAAATAAATATAAATAGGTTTCTGGCACTCAAAGACCCATAGACTTTTTGTATGTGGCAAAAAAGACAGAAAAGAATTCCTTACAGTTATATAATGTAAGGAATAAAAACATAGTCTTTGATATCAATTAGATTAAAATTCTTGCACTTTTAACAAATACATGACATTCCATTGTATGGATGTAGCATCTTTATCGCGCTAGTCCCTTATTTATATGCATTCAGTGTCATTAATGAGACAACATAAGACAGTGGAGCAATAAATATCCTTGTACATAAAGCCTTGGGTACTGGCATGCTTATTTACATAGAAATTAGTAGCAATGCCCTCCAGGCTACTTTGGTAGCCTTGTAACTACTCTGCCCTGGTCCTTTTATGGTGTGCATAAAAATATAATTTAAAGAGTGTCAGTCTTCTGCCCAACCCCACCAGTGCTATCTCAGTTCCCTCAGAACATAAGACATAGTTCTTGCACAAACTCCAAATCTCTCTTCATCTTGTTCATCTTCTCCCTCAGCATTATTTTGATTTCATCTCTTACCATTCCTGCCATTCACTCCAGATCAACTGGCTCAGCATTAGCCCCTTAATCCTAAGCACGTGTCCACCTTAGAATGCTGTGCATTTGCTGTTTTCCTGCTTAGAACTCTATTTGCTCAGATTTCTACATATCTTTCTCATATTTTCACCCTAATAAAATGTCACCATGGTGACACTGACCATACACATAAAACAAGTAATACACTGGTTTCCCGAAGGGGACTGTTTCTATTCACCTTAACTTGCTTATTTTTTCCTGAACATTAGTTGCTATCTGACATATTTTGCAGTTACTTATTTATTTTTGGTTTCCATTTTTTTTGTCCCCACATATCCCCAGTAACTAACACAATGTTTGCTACACGGTCCAGGCTGGCTTGCAGATTAACCTCCCCAAGTTGTTACAGCACGTAACACTCTTCTGCAACACATAAGGATAATTGTAACTACTTCCCCCCCGCATTTTCACCAATATTGGGCATTATCAATCTTGTATTTATTTACTTATTATCAAAAGATAGGTGTCCCTTTTATCAAACTAATAGCCATACTCTAATTTAAAACTCAAAATATATATGTAATTTAATTCGTTATCTTCCCAAGGGATACACTATGCAGAATGCAAGCAAAGTTTCAGAGTTAGTATTCCTAACAGTTCACGCCTGAGCTTTTCTAGTCTAATAATTAAAATGAAAACCAAATACAACTTCAAGGGTCCTGTCTAACATAATAATTCCTCAGTTTCAAGGAAGCACCATTTTTCTTTGAAATAAACAGCTTTTGGCAGGTCTAAAGAATAAGGAGAATGAGAGGATCCCTCATTGTAACCCTCCTGGGGATCTTTCAAGAATATGCTTCCATGACAGATAAGAATTCAGAGACTAAGAGTCACTCTGCTAAGATCTTCACAAGTCTTTGGTATAGATCCACGTGAAAGACAAATTTTGAAGTACAAGGAGGGAGCAGCAATATCCTTCATGTGACATGGGTGTGCCAATTCTGCCTGTTGGATAATCCTTGAAAATGGCATATTGAAAGGACATCGAGCAATTGGAAGACTTGTAGGGAAATTGGCTCAGAATACAAAATTAGTCTGAGTGTTGAAATACTGTAAGACTTAGATTATCTTTAACTATTTCTCGATGTTCAAAGATAATTGTCTTTTCTTTCATAGAAATTACAAAGCTGAGTCACTTTTTGAATACTTCTGAGCTAATACGATGATAGCATAAACCTAAATTAATGCAATGTTCATTTTCTTTTCAAGACATTATTTTCTCTAACAATTAATAGGATTTTGAAAAGTAAAATAGATACCTTTCCAAACTGCAAACTACAAATGTCCTACAAAAACCCAAAATATTCAGGCCCTTCAGAAATTAGCTTCATTCCCCATTTAGAAGATAGAACTTAAGGTAGAAGTAGAGCCAATAAAAATATAAAATACTGCCAGACTCCAGAAGACTTGGATCGTTTCAGTGGTGTTGCCAACAGATGGCAAATGCAGGGCAATGGAAGCTAATGCCAAAATAATTACTTCTCAAGCCAGGATTCAAGCTAGGGAATGTGTTCTGAGAAATAATCATTCTGCTCATTGCACCGAGAAAGGAGAAACACACACACACACACGCACACATTAGGAGAAAAATCCATAGAAACAAGGAAAGATCACTGAGAATAAAATTGTATTTAAGGGAATGTAAAAAAAAGAATATTTCAGATATGTGTATGAAGAATACATTTCTGTAAATATACTTCAATAATGACCGCGTCTACCTTTTTAAAGCAGTGTGTGCAAGGCCTTATAGCTAAAGCTTTCAGAAGCACATTCTCATTTAACCCATGGTAATGCTGTGTCCTTATATTTAGTGTTAATTTCATTTAACAGAGGAGGAGACTGAGGGATAAAGATGATAAATTCTTTTCCCCAGGTCACAGGGGACCGGTAAGTGGTGGGGCCAGGTTCCCTAGGGGGCATTCTGCCTCAAAATTCCACTCTTATCCTGTGTATAAGATCATGGTTACATGAAAACATCTAAAAAGAGGTCAAATTTCTGTTTGCACCCCAATATGCAAACCTCGTATATGGAAATATTACTGTTTACCTAAGACTTAAAGGCTCACTGATCCAAGCATTTAATTAGTACTTACTATATCACAGAGCATCATGCTTAGCACTGGAGAGAAAAAATTTAATTGTAATACATGGAGTGTTTATAGTGCAGAGGAGAATAAGACATGTAAACAAATAATAATATCAATGCAGAAAGTGACTCATCTGCAGAGACATCCTAAGTGCAAAAAAAAGTTCAGATTTATCACATGATTCTAATACATTGTCACTCAAGCAAGGATGAAAAGATGAGGAGAAAGAAAGGGATGAGAAGTAGCTACAAGGGTTAAAACAGAATATCCAAAAATTTGAAATTGCAATTCAGAAAGAAAGGTTTAACAAATTCCACATTTGAAATATGGAATCAATTCAAATATGAAATGCAAACTGTGAGAAAAGAATCTCACTATATTAAAAATGCATGAGGTAATTTTACTGAAAGGTGTAGGGGTGCAGGAGAAATGTGCACCACTAAGAATCTTGAAATAAGTGCAGACTATAAGACTATATGCAAAAGGAACTTTATATGTGTACTATACTCTTGTTGATATGTTAGTTTCCCCAGGATCTGAAAGCTGAAAATGCTCAGACAACTCTACATGCCACACTGGAGTAGAATAATAAAGTAGATAGTACAGGCTTTTCACTACTGCAGGGGCCGTTGACAGATAAATAAGGTGACAAGCATTGAAAGATCCACGTGGTAATAGTCGGAAACACTGCATGAATTCCATTTACCTTAATATAGATATAGATTGAACAGCTTATAAATATTCTGTGTGCATGTATATAATTTGGTATACACACATACATATTTCCTTGTTCTTGCAGCTGCCAACGATCTAAAACAAGCAAGAAAAGCAGTAGAAACAAGCACAGATAAAGCCCAGGTCTTGGTTCCTAACATCTTTCTTTAATAAAAGAAACCAAGGAAGTTTGGGAAAATGTTTGCTTTTTAGAATTGAGGCAGTATGTATACAAGATAATCTGGAGGATTTTGTACTCAAAAATAAAATTAATTAATTAATAAGTATCCACATTGACAGACACCAAATAATGATACAGGAGTCAAACACAAGAGTTCCTAACTTCTAAAGCTGGAACAATTTGAGGAATAATAGAGCTGCATTTACTTATAAGTCAAAGGGTAAAACAAACATCTATGAGGAATAATAGAGCTGTATTAGATTATAAATCAAAGGGTAAAGCAAGAATCTATGACTCCACTTTAATAAAAATAGCTGATCAAAGAAAACAAAGGGGGAGAATACAGAAATCTCTTGTGAAGAGAATTTCAAATAATTTATGAAGGTACTCCATGCTCAGGGAGGTGGAACAAAACTCCCTGCCCCTGAAATATAGACTATATATAGTGACTTCCTTCCAAAGAATCAATTATGCAAAGAGATGGGGAAGAACAACTTCATAGTGGAGAAATGTCACAGACAGTACTTCAGCCCATCAAGGTTAATATTAGCAGAGATAAGATACATCAATAGAATTCTCTTCAGTGTGACATGAGGCCAATGACACTTTGCTTCTATGATCTCCTTCTCACACACCCATAAACCATTCTAATCGTGAGACAATTGCAATATAAATCACACCCAAAGAAAATTCTACAAAAATGCATGAACTGTGCTCCTGAAAGTCATCGAGCTCATGAAAAACAAAGAAAGCCTGAAAAGCTACCACAGCCAAGCCTAAGGAGAGGTGAGGACTCCATGTGACATAACAGCCTACATGTGATGCTGGAACAGGAAAAGGATATCAGTCATACAAGGAAATCTGGTGAAAATGATGACTCCCGCTGAAAATAACGTGTCAGCGTTGGTTGATTAGTTGTGATAAATGTGTCAAAATCACATCATAAATATAATAGGGGAAGCCAGAAGACGGGTGTATATTCTCTGTACTACCTTCACAACTTTTATACAGATCTAAAATTATTCTATATTTAGAATTTTGTTAGAAAAAAAATCAGAGTTTGAAGAATGTAGGAAAGTGCATAATTCTAACATTCACAATAATTTTTATACATATCAGCTCTTTTAAAAACAAATATAACAGCCTGGAATATGTACCTCCACATGTTAAGTCAAGAACCTTAAAACCTCAGACAAGAGTGGGATGGGCACTTACTCTCGGTGTATAAGAAAACAACAAGAGAGAAACAACTTCTTAGCAAATTTCAAGAGATAGAACTTCTCAAAAAAAAATCAACTCAAGCAAAGCACTTCAGGACAAAGTAATCCGAGTTTCCTAAAGTGGGAGAAATTGGTATTATTAAAGGATAAGATTATCTCTCTGAATGGCTCTCTCTCCATTTCTAGGAAGGCTCTTTCTTATTTTTCTTACAAAACATTCAAAAAGATGGGCCTGAAATGAACTGCCATGGACTGAATGGACTGTGGTCAATTTTCACAGCAATTGAACAAAATAGGATCACAAAGTCTCAGAGCTGTTTGAAACCTCCAGGGTCAACCCCTCACTGTGAGGAAATTCAGACCCAGAGAGAAGAGATACCTTGTTCCAGAAAATACGTGCAGCGGGTGACTCGGTTGACTCCTGAGTCAAGTTTCCTTTCACTCCAAGGCCCTGGATTTCCCAGTGCATGACACCGGTGATGACAATACTGCTACCTGTTATCCTTTGCAGTCATTCTCTCCTCAACACAATGTCTGCCATTCTCCACCATCCTTATCCGCCTCTGTGTCAACAAAGCTTGTCTGTCACAACATGTGTTCTTAATGTGTGGATGTGGAATTTAAAATAGCCCTCTGCACAGCAACTCCTGCATTTCCTACCAAGATAAGAATTGGTGCACTAGAATATATGTTTGCATATGTATATTACTCTAGTGCACCTATATATATATATATATATATACATGTATATATATATATATATATATAGGTGCACTATATATATATATATATATATATATATATACACATGTATATATATATATATATAGATAAAGAGAGAGAAAAGGGAGTGGTGCTTGGGAACAAATCAGGAAATCAGGACTTCGTGCATGCCAAGCCAGCACTCTACTACTGAGATACCTCTCCAACCCATAGAGTTAACTTATTTTGGACTCCTGAAAAGACAAAAAGTTGTACTATTTTGAAGCAGCTGTGCCCTGAGGTGACAAGTTAATACTGGAACTGGAGCACATAAACGCATACCATAATGAAGTCGAAAACTTCATTAAAGTAATGTTTGCTTATTAAACTGGAACCAATTAAATGGAATCAGACAAAAAATGTGATCCATTTCTTCTACCATATTAATTTAATTTGGATGAAATAAGCTACACCTCGAATTAATCACTACAACAGGAGCTGGTTAAAGTGGTTAGGTTTTCCAGCCTATCAATTTGAGAACTAAGATGAAGAAAAACACAAAAGCAGTTCAATTTAAATAAAAGTACAGCTTTGAACTTCAAAATAATCAGATATCGAGCAGACACAGCTATTTTTCCAACTTAAATTCTAATTAGTTTTCTTCGGTTTAAGACTGATATGCATTCTATAAACTTGCAAATTTAGCAATTATCTGTAAAAAATCTCTTCCTTTAAATAACTTGGGAGTTGTCTGCTGAGACTAAAAATATAAGCAACAGATACAGAAATGTTTAAAAATGAAAAATACCCCTGACTGAAATGTACTTTAAAATGAGAAAAATCTGTGTTTAAAGAAATTACTTCAAAATGGCATCATCTGACCATGAATTTCAAACTTATTAAACTTGCAAACCCTCCAAGATGGAAGGGAAATGTCAGAAGTTGATGACAAGAAACAGTAAACTTTATATTATTGTAATGCTTCACAAACCACAAAAATCTGAATTTCAGAGCAGGAAGAAATCTCTGCAGCTACCTAATCCAAATCCCATACTTTGCATTTGTGTGACGTACCCACAGACCTTGAGTAATTTTCCACAGGGTAGTTGGATCACAGGGTGCTGCCTGCTTGTTCAGAACTGGCCACCCTTTTCAAAACATGCAGCCCCCTCACAGTTTCTCCTCTCCAGAGCTGGGAAGCTGCCATCCCTTACATAATATGAAACCTGTACTCCCTTATCCTTATCTGTTTTCTTGGTTCCATTTTACCCTAAAAATCAAGTCCACTTATTTTGGGGTCCGTATTTCCTCACAGCAGAAGACTTGATTGCTTTCTTACTCAAAGCAGGGGGTCTACAATGCAACCCTTATTATTTTCCTCTGATAATGGAGGGACAGTAAGTACAGCATACTTCTCAGGTACAGGGGCGTAAATGCCGATCAACAAATAATCACATTAAGTAGAGCTTACAGAATAGCACCTGGATGAGACTTTCTCACTTCCAATCCTCCTTCTCCCACAGGGAGCTGTGTGGACTTAGGTCCAGTGCACTCCTCATTTCCTCCTTGTTTTTATAGTGAGTGAGAGAAAAAGAGAGAGAAGGCAGGCAGGAAGGGAGGGAGGGAGAGAGACACAGGGTCATAAAACAAAGTAAGAAAGTTCAGGAAAGTCCCTGGCATGTCCCATGATCACTCTTCAATGCTTCTTTTTGGAAATATCAAGTAATAAATTACCTCCACATTTTCTTTCAATCTCAAAAGGGCCTCTTTGCTTTAGTAAATGTGTCAGCTTGCCTATTATATAATCCAGGTCTTGTTTGTACAAGTTCCTTAAAATTTCTGAGCCCTAGGTTTCCTCATCTGTAACACTTACTCTTAGAATTGAAGGAGAAAAAGATGCTGGGTCTGCTCTTGGTTGAGACTCTGCATTCTTGCCCCCTCTTGTCTACTTCTTTTTTACCACAGAGACTAGGAGTGTGGGAACTATATTTCCCCTAACTTCTTTGCCAAGAGGGACCAAATACAGGTTAAGTTCTACCAATGTGGGTAAGTTTTAGAAGAATGAAGAGAGCAAGGAGCATATTTCTCTTCCTCTGGCAGGCTGTCACGTGACACTTTGCAGATATGAAGTTTCTCAGTTACCTCTGGATATTTCTGCCTGAATTCTTAATGCTACAGATCACATACACCCCTACACATGTACAAGTTCCTGATCCTGTAAAAATCTATTACAACTAGAAAATTAGTGGCAGCCTTTCCTAAGCTTGACATATGGAGCACGTTCAATGATTATGTAAGTACCTAATCCCTTGTATTAAATCTATTTCCTCTCAAAACAGCATAATATGTTTTCCTGACTGATCCAATTAGTAGACATACAAAGTATTCATCGTAGTTTCTAGTGCACGGTAGGCACTCTAAGAAGGATCATTTGTAATAGCAGTAGCAGGAACAGGTAGTAATAGAGGTAGAAAACTAAATTCTTATATCTCCTAACAAAACAAGGATGGAATATCATGCATATTAGAGGACATATTGGATTATGGAAATCAGAGAGAAATACTGTATTAGTATTTAAAATTAGATACAATATATCATTTTGGCTATTATTCTGTTTTATAGAACTACACGTAGATTTGAAAGTAATCTTCACATATTATATGAGCATGTGATCTGGAGGGGTGATTCTACACAAGAGCCTAGCAGATCTGGGTTCACCTGCCACTCATCCTGTTATTAACCTAACCACAATTGTACACAGTCAACTTTCAGTGTGTCAGTTTTCAGATCTTCAAAATAAAGTCCTAAAAGCAAATGCACACAAAGGGCCTATTCAGCCATTTAACGCTGTGCTTTTAGAACTTAGTACCTGGAGGCTTTTAAGGTCCTTGAAAATTGTTGCCTTAAGTCATTTAAATATTACCCAAAACCATATGTATGTGATTAATTTTCCTAAGATAGATAATATTTGCATATCAAAAGTTATTTTTCATTTTAACACACCCTAACTCCTGTCCCAATTACCATCAAATTTTATTAATAAAGTAATGCTGTCTCATTTCAACCAATTTATAGTCAAGAGAAAAGAGACAGATCTGAAAAATATCCATTTTTCCAATCATTTCAACGATATCTCAGAGAGCAATTACAGTCTTGTCAATTGTCAAACCAAGCAAACAATAGCTTCAATCAAAAATAAAATGAAAAAATATACATATACGAGTCTCTATGGAGAAAGAGAAAGAAGCAGAGGCAAAAAAAGAGAAATAGAAGAAAATATTTTGAAAAGTGAAAAATACTAAATAAATGTTAATATAGGACAACAACCTACCTGGAGACCAACCACTGAATTCTGTTTCTCTTTGCTGATAGAAATTTTTAATTTCTTAAGGGGCTTAGAACATGAGCTTTGAGTGAAAGCAGAGTTCAATACCAGACGCCACAATTTCAAATCCAAAAATGCAGTAGCTGTTGGACTATGATCAACTTAAACCCATCTTGTCTGAGTTTTTCATTTGCAAATGTAAATAATAATAAGCTTCACATAATTGTGTGGATTAACTGATAAGATGCATGTACACTTGTCAAGGTACTGCTCCTTGCATGTTATTGGTAGAGATCCCTCCAACCTCCTGTTTCACTTCATGAACTAACTGTCCTTCGCTATCTCCTTGGTGTCTTTTATAGCAATGTCATCAATTGCTATCAGTCTAGATTCTACAGAGTTAAATTAATTTCAATCTACAGTACCCTGGACATGCAAAAAGACACCAACATGGAAAAAAAATGTCAGAAAGTAAAGTAAAATAAACTATTAAGTTGAATTTAAAATTGAATTTTATAAAGGATATGTGTTTTAAATTAATAGTTAAGAATGCATACAAGGAAAGCAGAAACACCTGTAATACAGCATACACCTGTAATTACAGTGACTTGGGAGGCTGAGGGAGGATAATTGCAAGTTCAAGGCTGATCTGTGCAATTTAGTGAGGCCCTGTCACTCAGTGGTGGAGTGCTACTGGATTCAATCTCTAGTATCATAAAAAAAAGCAATGTCCTCTTCTGTAATTATCAATCTTATAATTTAATTTTATTTTCAGCAGCAGTTGGCCCATTCAGTCCTAATCACCTAGGAATGGTCTGTGAACCAGAAAAGACCAAAATGGGTAGGAGCATGACCACTCAGACAACGTCTAGTGACAGAAAGAATCTCTCAAAACCTAAAGGTCAAAATCTGCAAATCCAAGGAGTCTCAGCAAAATATTTTTCTATATACTAAGGAACTAGTATTTTATTAAGCAGTTATTTTCCAAATGTGGTTCATGGTCCTCAGTAGGCTGCCACAGTGCTAAAAGTGAGCCAAGATCTTTTCCAAATAAATAGAAAAATCATTCAAGAATATATAGTAAGCATAATGTGTGCCAGAAACTACCTAGATGGCCAAAATTCCATGGTCTAGTATCCAAAGACAGATAGATAGAAATTAATAAATAATAGATTTTCTGTGAAAGATTATGTAAGTGCTTTGGAGAAAACTAAAGCAGAGAAAACTCATAGAAGAGAAAACTTTTAATTCTAAATAGTGTGTTCAGAGAAAGTTCATCAAGATGATATGTTATGGTTTGGATCTAATGTTTCCAAAAGCTCATGTGTTGGAAGCAAGGTCTCCAATATAGCAAGGTTCAGAGGTGGGGCATTTCATCAATGATTAGGGCTCTGACCTCATCAGTAAAGTAATCTATTTGCTAGGATGCAGGACCTAATGGGAGGAAGAAGGTCACTGGGGTCATGGCCTTGGACTGTATCTGTCTCCTGGTCCATTGTTTCTCTTTGTGCCCCCCCACACACATCTCTCTCTCTTTCTCTCTCTCTCTCTCTCTCTCTCTCTCCTGCTCCTAGTTGGCTGCCATGAGCTGAACAACTTTCCTCCACCATGCCATTCCATCATGATTTTGTGCCTCTTCTCAAGACCAGAACAATGGAATCAGCCAATCATGGACTGAGACCTTTGAAACTGTGAACTCAAAATAAACCTTACCTCTTCTAAGTTGTTCTTTTCAAATATTTTGATCAGAGTAGTGAAAAGCTGACTAATACATGATAGTATTTGAGTAAAAACCTGAAAAACGTGATGTATAAGCCATGTGTATAATTGAGGAAATATTATTGCATGCAGAGGAAAGAACAAGACGAACATACCTGCAAGAGAAAGTATAGGATGCCAGTGTAGCCAGTGGATGTTTTGTTTGTTTGTTTGTTTTTTATTAAACCCTCTTTTTTACTGACCTTCCCAATATGATCTCTTTCCAAAAGTCTGGAAAGTCCTCAGATGCACTGTTGTAGGCTGAGCCCTGAACAGTGAATATCTGGGGAAATTACTCAGAATGACAACATGATACAATTTAAAAATATGTCCAACTGGAGAGCACACCCAGCAATTATGGTCACTGCTTAACTCTGAAATGCAGAAACTCTCCAAAAAACAGACCTAAGAATAGCAATCATGCAATATGGCACTCACTCAGCAGCAAATAATTATTAATCATATATTATGTTTCACATATCTTTCACCGTATTATCATATATGCCAACAGGAAGATTGCATTTTCAAGCATCTTGGTCATGGACAAAGAACAGGAATACATACACACAGTCATGTGATAAGGCAGCTCACACACACGGAACAACTTTCCAGACCTCCAAAAACCATCAGCAATGTTCTGAAGACAATTTGCTCTGAAGTCTTATATTAAAGACATAGTATTATCTACTCACAGTCACCAGATCACCTAATTAATATTATTCACAGGTACAAAATAGCATGGATTCCGAAAATAATGTAGACAAATTATATTATTCTTTCCAAACAGAAATTCATTTCCCACAAAGCAGAGGAAGTAATGAAGAGGTATTCTGCAGAAATAAATCTCAGTTATTCAAGGACTGTTCTTGCCTTTAGATTTTTGAGGATGAGGAGGATAGAATAGACAATTCTGCCTGATCTTCCATTCCTATTATGAACTTCTGTTGCATCTATCTGCCCCAAATCCACTCGTCCCTTCCCTGGAAACTCTTCTCTCCCTCACTCGGACACTTCATTGCGTATGTGGTGCTATGGTTTGAACCCATGTACTCACGTATGCTAAGCAACTACTGCTCCAGCTGTTGTTTTGATTGTGACTTACACCTCGGTGTAGAAGTGACCCAGGCAGGACAGAATAGGGCATGCCCCTCACAGGACCAGCTTCAAGAGTGTGTACAAGCTGTGCAACAATGCAAGGCCTTGAACTCAGAAGGAACTCACACTTGATTCCATGTTCTACAGTTTCTACCTCAAAATACTTTATAATTTTATTTGTGAATTTGTATTTTGTAAGCAAAGTCCAAAGGAGAAATAACGTATGGATGTTTGCAAAAGAAATAGCCCAATATTCATATTCCACACCACCCCATTCACATACAACATTTGCATGTAGTATTAGCAAGGCTCCACAAATACACAGATTTAGGACATTACAGTTTAGGGAAATTCAAAGAAAGTACAGGGTAAATATTTTCATCTAAACTGAGTAACTGGAAACCCTGAAAGACACATTTTCTATTTGAACCAGCTTTGGTTCAATGGAGTAGGGAGACAATAGAATTCTAACAGAATCCTCTGATAACCATTCTTTCTAATATGGTTTTTGTGTATGAGGCAAGTACTTATGCAGAAAACAATGCCATTCTAAAATGAAGGGGAAAGATGGGGCAAGTTGTAAATCCTTTTCCGTATCAGGAAGCCAAACCTGGAGAGTGTTCATAGAATGAGCACTTATCAACTGGTAGACATAGTTTGATGCAGCATCTCTAATATTCTGGAACAAGCAAAATACACATGCATGGACTAACCACAAAATATAAGTTTTCTAACTACAGTGATTCCATATATAAGTGAAATGCCGTTTAAAACTAACATGAGTCAAGAGGATGATGGAAAAAAATAAACTCTGCCTTTATTACCTTTAATAGAGTTCTTATCCTACTTTTTGAAAGACCCCTCACTTTTACATTTTACACTGGGGCTCACAATCTGTGCAGATAGTCCTGCCTCCTGCCACCAAGATAGGCTTTGAATGGATGTATGAGCTCATCTACAGTAATGAGACTTAAGACCATTTCAATTTGGAGTTTTTGAAGAGTCTTTTTAGAATTCATTTTTGTTTAATTTTCCCCTGCAACAAATGAATATTAAATCTCTCTCTTTCCTCTGGAAGTTATCAGGGAAACAGCCCTGAAGTTCCTGAAGGTCATTTTGCTGCCTGAGAATGAAAATAACCCAGAAAAAACAAGTCTCATAGTAGAGAAAAATTCCTGATACCATTATCTTGGCTCCTGTGCCCAGATATACCCACGCCAATGTGTTTTCTGTATTCTAACTAATTGCAGTAAATTCCTTCTTTCCACAAATCAGTTGGAACCAAATTTCTACAACTTACAATCAGAATACTCCTGCTATTCAAATTCCCTTGCCCACATGCATTTAGTGACTGCTGCTTAACTACAAGGTCAAAGTGAGCCTTATGAGTTTGGCATTCGCTCCAGTCCACCACTCAACTTTCTTTTCTCTGATTTTACTGTGTACAGCACACAGCTGACATGTCCTGGAAACCCAGCTCTGCTTCCGGTTAAATCTTCTGGTCTGTGCCTTAGTATCAACAATCCCTCCTCTACCTAGATATCATGTGACCTCACTTACTGCTATCATAATGCTGCATTACAACCTAACTAGAATGTTCTTTCTCTAGAAAGACCTTCCCGTTTGTCCTCAAATCATCTTCTTCCTTGCCTTTTCTTTTTAAACACAGTTACTATGTACATGTGTGATAATGATTAGTTATTTGTACCCCTCACTAAATTGGACATAATTCAAAGGTAACTTTGAACTTTTTATAACGCCTAAAACAGGTACTGGTATATACTTGTTAATAAATATTGATTTAATCAAATTCAATGCAAAGGTAAAGAACAATAGGGAATTAGTACAAACACTTTGGAAAGCAGGATGGAGAATCTTCAAAGAGTCTAGGAATGGAACCACTATTTGCCCCAGCTAAGTCACTCCTTGATTTGCATGATACAGTCATAACATACAATTAATGATAGGCAAGTTATGGAACCAGGCTAGGTACCTATCAACAGACAAATGGAAAATAAAATGTGTTATACATACACAATGGTGTTTTACTCAGCCATAAAGAAGAATGAAATTACATCATTTTCTGGTAAATGGAAGGAACTGGAGAACATCATGCTAAATGAAATGAGCCAGACTCAGAAAGCCCACAGTGGAATGCTTTCTTCTATAAGAGGAAACTAGAGAAAGGGAGGGGGGATTTAAAAATATCAATAATCTCATGAAATAGAAAGGACACAAATAGAGTAAAGGAAGGGGATCAAGTGCAGGGGGAAAGAGGCATGGAACAATACTGGGGAGTGAAATTTGCTATGTTCTTTGTCCATGTATTGATAAACCATGATGAATTCTGCACATATACAATCAGTGCATCATATATATATACATATATATACACACACACATATATACATGTATATATATTTTTAAATACACTAAATAAAATAATTATAGAAATCAGTAGAATAGAACAAATGGATCCAGGAGGGAAGGTTTGAGGGACTGAGATTGATCAAATTATGTTATGTGCATATACAAATACCACTTCATGAATCCTACTATTATGTATAATTATAATATACCAATAAAAATAAAATTACAAAGAACAATAGAGAAGAAAACAGAACACTCAGGAAGAATCAGAAACTTTGATGAACTTCATTCCTAAGTAGGTATTTTGTGCCATTCTTAACTTAATGGCACTCTTGCCTGAGGCAAAACACAGTAAATGACATAAGAAAATTGCATATATATTCCAATGCTGAGGATTAAATGGAGGAGAATTCAGTAAGAAAATAAACTATCAGCTCTCTGAATCTCTCAAGACATAATTCCGTCTGTGAGCCAAAAATAGCCATTGGATACAGAAAACCTCATATTCCACACCATTATATATGATCAATGGAACTGTAAATTCAATGAGGTCAAAGTCATACCATTTTACATTATGTATTTTCCCTTCTTTCAGCTTTTACAATGTAGAGAACATCCATTAAATTCTAGTTGAAAGTTCTTAACAAAGAACTAATTTTTTATCAATTAAGTCTTCCTCCGTAGTTGTGTTTTATATTCTATAGTAAGTGGCATCCTTCCAAGGTCAAAACACAAAGTGAATAACACCACTAGGATAGCGCCCCTGGAGTTACGTTCTACTCTGGCTTTGTTTTAGTTTAAATGTCTCCATAAATAAAACTGAGACAATAATAGGGGCTCAAGTAGTTCATTTTGGAAGTGAACCAGGAAACATTGTGAAGAAGTGGAAAAGTGAAGGAGGGAAGAGAAGAGAGGTGAGTACCTCAGAGACAGTGCTGGTTTGGTTCCACACCACTTCCATAAAGTGATTATCACAATAAAGTGACACCACCAATTTTTCGGTTTCCCAGCTCATGCAAAAGTTCCATTTATTCCACCCTGTGCCCTATGAAGTGTGCAATAGCATTATGTCCTCCGAAAAATCGAAAGCCTTAATTAAAAATACTGGTACTAAGGTGATATCTTAATGTGGTTTTCATTTGCATTTCTCTGATTACTAATGATTTAGAGCACTTTCTCATGTATTCATTGGCTTGATCAATGTCCTCTGGTGAGAAGTCTCTGTTTAGCTCATTGGCCCATTTATCAATTGGGCTGTTGGTGATTTTGTAGCTGACATTT
>PVKS010016702.1:0-43396 GCA_004027875.1 Aplodontia rufa
CCTCCTCCTTCTTCTTCCAGTTGTCCATTAAGTACTCTGGCCTTTACAGAGAACTTTACTTTCTTTTAGTCATATGATGAGTTTGGTTTATTTCATTAATTGCATATACACCATTGCAACTTTGGCTTTTGATCTTCCTGGAGATTGGGGCTTCATTCTGCATTCCTGTTTTTTACCTTCAATCAACTCTGCTTACTTCAGAGGGAAAGTGAATGTGTTTTAAAGCAGGTGTAAGAAGTTTAGAGTTTGGGAGCAGCCTGCACAATCTTTTTATAGCGCCAAATGAACGTACACTGTCAGGATCTTCTCTCCTATTCCATCCTTCTCTCTTTCCCTGTCTGACTAAAGGTATTTACTGGGCCCTGCTTCTCAAAGGGCCATCCAGGGACCTGCAGCCTCAGCAGCTCCTGGAAACTTGTTAGAAATACAGACTCTCAAGGCCAGTCCCAGATTTACTGATTTTACCAAATTGGCATTTTAGGCAGATCCCTGGATAATTTATATGCGTGTTATTGTGGAGAAGCAGTGGTGTAGGGGAAACTCAAAAACTTTAAATTTGAAGGCACTTAAAAAGACAGAAATTATGGCAGCAAATACCAGTCTCCTACATAAGAACCATGAATGAATGGGGGGTGGGGCTCACGAAACATGCAAAAAGAACCTTTATATTACCAGAAGAACTGTAATTGCAGCCTGGATGACCCAAAGGGAATCCCACTCAACAAGAGGAAGTAACGTACTATTAAAGTATTTGTAAACAAATTGAAGGAAGCATCACTTATGGGGGGAATCCTACAGGTTAAAGTTGGCCAAGTTGCTTGCAGGGAACTGGCAGTTCTTTCCATTTCCATAAACTGAAGGCTTCTTGGAATGTGAAGTCAGGAATTACAAGACTGGGCAGCAGCCAAGTTGATTTTTGTTTTTTTTATGTAAGGGCTTGAACTATATTTAATAGTCTCGTTAACCACACTTAAAAGGTATTGGTGATTCAAAAGAGTTTAGGCATCATCAGTCGATTGATTTTGTAAGAAGACAAAGCAGTTTCTTACGGACTGCTTCAAAGTAGCGCAAACCCATCCTGCACCTGGAAGAGTCTTGTATTTTGCGAATTTCATTGCAGATTTTAGGATTGGGAGATTTCCCTTTTCAATTCTGAGAATTTCTTCATGGAAGTGTTTTATTTAATCTCCAGTTCATTGTGCAGCATAGAGCATGGTCTGCACTATATCTATTTCAGGTAGATTTAATTCTCATCATTGCCAATGTAATTCCATGGAAATTATTTTACAATCTTCTTTTGGCCTTTTCCTTTTATTTGGATATGCTTTTGGTCACAATATTGTGTGTGTGTGTGTGCATGTACATGCACAATGCTAACTCTAATAGACTTTCTTTCCTCTCAGGGAGGAAAAATAGTTTTAATAAAAACCACTGTTTGCACATTTATCATATTTCCTGTTACCTTCTAGAACAAATAATACCAAAACTCTGTTGCCTTTTCAGGAGTCTAATTTAGAAAAAAAAATTTTTGAGAGGGACAGTGAGAGAGAGAGAGAGAGAGAGAGACAAGAGAGAATCCATTTTATTTAGCTTTTCATGTGGCTTTTGATGCTGCGAAACTTCATTGTGTACGTGGTGCTGGGGTTTGAACCAGCATCCTGGCACATTCCGGGCAAGGGCTGTAACCACCAAGCCACCACTCCAGCCCCTAATTTTCAAAATCATATTAATCGTAGTCTACATAGAATGTGTATGAATGATTCTATCGTTCTATCATCTTGTTTCTCTAGATGATAACATGAGTTCTGGAGTTTATTATCAGTGCTTTGGTTCTGCCCCCTTCCAACATCCTATCCCATTCTTTCCCCTGCAGGGACCCTGCACATGCAACATGTGATATTGATTGAATATGCTGTATATTCTCTGAACATTCTTTCATCTGATTTATATCATCTAACCCTACTATGCGCAGTGGTGTAGGGGAAACTCAAAAACTTTAAATTTGGAGGCACTTAAAAAGACAGAAATTATGGCAGCAAACACCAGTCTCCTACATAAGATGTGACCACCCCACAAGTCGTTATCTAATCTGAGAGAAAGGGTTAGCTCCTATGCATCCTTTTGTGTATTCCAGTGTCATGATTTCCCATATTTGATATTTCCCTCTTTGATATTGGTTGGTTTACTGCTATTGTTTTGTGTGAAAGTATATGTATAAAAACTACTTGCTATTATAGATATATTCATTTGGTGATTTCTTTATTTTGGATTATTATAGCTTATAAACTTGAATTGGAAACAATATTAACTTTTGTTAGATCATTTAAGACAAACTTCTAAAGAAATCACGATCATAGTGTGTAGTCCAACTACTTTTTCTCTGTTTCATAGAAAACGTTAAAAACTCTCAACCTTAAAATCCTTCTAAAATATTCAGCCTGCAGAACTGGTTGATGAGTGGGATGAGGAGAAAGAGAAAAGAAAGAGAAGAGTGGATGGATCTGGGCCAGCCATTGTCAACGTTGGGGAAATATAAAGCCTTGCCCTGTGTCAGGAGTCCCGCACAATCATTATTGCAGAGCCCAGGATTACTGTTTTATGTGTGGTTGAAAAAACAGAGAAAAAGGTAAGCATGGGAATCACAATACTCATTATTGCTATAGAAAAATGTTCACTAAGCTTTCATATACATAAAATAAGATACTATAATATTGTTCCATAATACCACCTAAATCCTTAGTAAAAATTGCATATATATTAAATCTTTACTGATATACTTTTATACATGCCAATACTGATGTCATGTAGAGCAACTGTCACACACATAGGGCTGTTGCTATTTGAAATTGTACACACCTATTGAAAAGCAGCGTGACAATATACAAGTCATTAATATGATAGAGTACTGCAATCCAGCTCTTCTGGTTTTGAATTTTTATCATAATCGAATTATTCTACTGTAGAAAAAAATTCATATGTGGTTTTCTTTAAGATTTCTAAGATAACATAATTGACAAGATTGGATGACATTAAAGAATATAGAGATTGAAAAGATATTTCTAACCAGAGGAAGAAAGACACAGAATATAAGTTCTATTTTGAAAGATATATTTTGCTTAATCTAAACAGAAAGTATTAGTATAATTATTAATATTTTGTTTGCCAATGCATATAATAGTGAGGAGAAAAATCATTTTCCTTATGATACAGACTAGAGAGGACTGTGTGAAGGTAGTAAAATTTTTTGAAATTTACAAAAAATTGGAATATTTTCATTTGGAAAATATTTTTCTGACATAAGCTGCAATGTATGTAAGGTCTGGAGCTGAGATGGTAAAGGGAAAGAGAGGGTGTGCCTGGAGAGCTATGGAGGGACTCAGGGACTAGAAATGCAGGGTGAAGATGTTCCAGGGAGCCCAGATGCCAGCTGAATCATGGAATCGACTCTACTGATGGGGAAATTAAAACAAGGTGTTTCTCAGATACAGGAAAGATGATGTGACAGATTGAAGATGGAAAGGATTTGGGCTGAAATGGAGAACAAGTTGGGCACATACCCTATGGAGAGTAGAAAACAGTTGCTGGACCTAAACCCAGGCTTGGAGGAAAGGTGGATAAACTCATGTATTAGATACATAGAACAAAAATGCAATATATTATTTATGAGATACAGTTGCAAGATATTGCATAAGATATTTGAACAAGCTATACTGCATGTCTGTACAAAAATGTAAATGTTTAATCCTATTGTCAAATATTTTGAAGAGTAACAAGCGATGATAGGAAGGGAGGAGAAGGGGAAATGCTGGAACTGAGATAAAGCAAGGTACATTCCAAGCATTTGTAAGTATGTCACTGTATATATTATTGTTGTAGAAAGATTATATATATATATATATATATATATATATATATATATATCATGTTCTTCATAGGTATAAGAATTATGTCATTGTACTTGGGTTTTTTAGGAAAAATATAGGACCCAGAAGAAAGGCAAGGGATCAGGGGATGGGAGGAGTGAGGTAGAGGGGTGTGTGGGGGGGATATTGAACAAATTGTAATGCTGAATTGTGTGCATCTAGGAATATGTGACAATGAATCCCAACATGATGTAAAACAATAATGCACTAATAAAAATAAATTAACAAAAGGAAAATCATCTCCACAGTGATTAAGACTGTAGACTCTGGTGACAGATTGTCTTGGTCCAAATACCAACTCCCAGAGTGAACTTGGACAACATTCTCAAGTTCAGAGAATCAGTTTTGTCACTTCAAAAGTGGGGATGTAAAACCCCCTGTTAAGGTTAGGATACTGGATGTCCCCCAAAAGCTCATGTGTGAGACATTGCATGAAGATTTAGAGGTGAAATGATTGGGTTATGAGAGCCTTAACCCAGTGTTTTAGTCCCCTGACAGAGACTAACCAGGTGGTAAGTGTGCAGGTAGGGTGTGACTGGAGGAGGTACCCTGGCTTCCGGGTATGTATTTTGTGAGCTCTCTCTGCTTCCTGGTGTGATGTCCTGAGCTGATTTCTTCCACCACACTATTTTGCCATGATGTTCAGCCTCACCTTGTGCCCTGAGGAATGAAGCTGGCTATCTATGGACTGAGACTTCTGAAATTGTGAGCCCAGAAGTCAACTATTCCTCTTCTAAAATTGTTCTGATCAGGTCTTTCAGTCATAGCAGAGAAAAAGCTGACTAAAACACCAACCATCCCATCGTAGGGTTGCTGTGCTTCACGAATGTCCCTGATCCTTTGCTGTTGGTAATGAGAGCAGAATTTCCCCAGCTATGTGATATGCAGGATCACAATCAATTTCCTCCTCTGTAAAATAAGCGGGTCAATCTCTGCCATTTGCCTCCCTGAGAAGTGGCCTGTTCATCCCTGCAACTTTCCAAATGACTCCTTGTTTCACTGTCCCAGTTAGCTGTGACAGCAGTTGGCTGGAACTGATGTGCTATTCAGTTAGAAAAGCAGGATTTGCTCTCTGCCCGTCTCTCCCCTTTTGTTACTGGTTGGTGCTCAGTGACAAGTGGCTGGGAGGCAGAGAAAGAAAAGAATGCTCCAAAGATGACCTGTTGCTCCCACCTCTTCCTGATCCCTTTATGTCTGTGAGACGCAGTCCCTGGTGTGTGCTGCTTCCCACTCTGAGTCACGTCTCTTCCTCTCTCTCAGCATTCCCAACCCCTACCTTTTCCTATAATGGCAAAATGACTTCTCCAGCAGCGCAGCCAAGCTGAGTGACCTAACATGGCCAAGTGCAGGCAGATAGGTGTCCCTGTCCTATTTTTGGGTAATTGTTGAAGTGATGTCCTCTGATTTTTCTGACTGCTCTGAGGTCTCTCTTCTCTGCCATGGACGCAGCAGCAGTCAATAGCATAGAGGGGCAAGGTGAAGACACAGGTGGTCACAGATACAGTTCAGTTTTCAGTTTTTTTGCTCTCTGAGCTGTCTTTAGGGCACATAGTTCCAGCAGAGCCCTTGTGCCACCCTCTCCCCCAGGGGCCCTTTTCGTTCAGTAAGACAAAAGCAACTCTCCTTTGTGGAGGTCAAGAAGTCTTTGCCGACTTCTGCTTGCTCCTCGCTTGCTCTGTTTGCCTTGACCCTTGCTCTAGGGATTTGAGGCAGGGCTGTCCAAAAACAAAGCTATGAAGGGTGAAGTCATGTCATCTGAGCTCCTGTTTCCCCATTCTCTGTTCCAGCCTTCCCCTTGGTGGCATTTCTTTTAATCTGTATGTGGTGCTCAGGGTCCCCACAGGCGTGTCGCCGTACAGGGTTCAATGCCTCCTTCACACTGTCCAATCATACTACAGTAAAAACAACTGCTCATCAGTTGAAATGTTACCTGCCTCAAGGGTACCTTAAAAATCATCAAGGCATACAGTTCTGTGACAGAATTTGGATATAATTAAAAGAAAGAAACTGGAGAGTGGGTAAAAAGTGATTTAAAATATTGACAAGGGGAGGCGATTGCTCATTTTGCTATTTGGGGGTCAAGGTAGAGAAAACATTGGGATGATTAGATTACAGGAGCACAGATTATTTTTATTTCTAAAATACATGGCCTGAATGTCTAGTATACCTGTGTCTTTCGTCCTTTCCTTTGTCGGCCTTACCTGTCCTCCATACACCCACACACCTTGAAGGCAGAAATATATTAAATCCTGAGCGTGATGAATTATATTAATGGTGCAAAGTTTTCATGGAAGCTCTACCTCCTTTTCTTTGCTTAGTTTTAAAAGCAGCGCGCAACCCTGTAAAAACTTTAAACTCTTGTTATCTTAAACAGTCCACAGTGACAAAATTGTGAACAGAGGAACTGAGCCATTATTAGTGTTATTTCTCTACTGCTATTTGATTTGTCCTGGAATTCTCAAATGCAAAACTCTGTAGAAACAATATTTCAGTAGTATGCATGTCAAAGTGGCAAACAGGATAGTAAAGGAAATAGCAGCATTCTAAACTGCATGTGAGTTATGTTTCTAAATAATTTTCTAAGTACTAGGGTTTCCTACCCTTGGAGATCGGAAAATAGGTTTCACCTAAGAGACTGGAGGTTAAAGAGAGGCACTACCCCAGAGGATGAAATACACCTGATATGCTTTATATAAATTTTGGTTTTCCCAACTTAATGATTCATGAGTGAGAAACTGGTGAGAAGGAAAACTCTATTCAAATCAGTGTATTTGAAGCCCCTTTTTCATAAATGAGAAAACAAAATCGAAGTTGAAGTGTGATTCTTACCCTTACTTCTGTAATCACTCCAAGTTTTCTTCATCTGTTCATTTATTTAATTGTTCATTCAGAAATTGTTAATTCAGCTTCTTAAGTACTGGGCACCATTTTGAGTCCCAGGAAATAAAGATGAAGTCATTTTTGGATTTCCGAGACTTTAGTAATCGATGGGATTAGTTTTATAGTGTGGTAACACATATGAGGACTTCACATAACATTTTATATGAAGGTATAGAAAAAGCACTTAATGTGGAGGAGTTTTGGAAACATATAGGCATTAGGCAGGCTTTGAGAGAAGGAGCTGCTCGCATGTGGTAGGAGAGGGTAGGGTTACACGAGACGAGAACAGGTTTTTAATAACGCTATGGAAGAATCACTAAATGTGGCCGTGGGTGGATAGTGAAGGCCTTGGATGTGTTGTTCAATTGTTTGGATGATTAGGAAAATGACATGGCAGTTTTGATATGATCACTTTAGTTTTAGAAGAGAAAGAGGGACTGTAGATAATATTGAAGGTAGCCAGTAAGGCTGTTTAGGAGGCTCTGGCAAGTTTAGGCAGGTTGAAGATAAAGATGGTGAAGAACAAGGTGGTTGCATGAGTTAGCTTACTGTTGCTGTGACAAAATAGCTGAGATAACCAACTTAAAATAGGAAAGGGCTATTTTGACTCACAGCTTCAGGGGTCTCAGTCCATGGTCACTTGGCCTTATTGTTATTGGCATGGGACAAAGCAGAACATCATGGTGGGAAGCATGTGGTGGAGGAAACTACTCACCTCACAATAGTCAAGAAACAAAAAGACACAGGAAGTTGGCCAGGGTCCCAATATCTCCTTCAAGGATACTCCCCCAGTGACCCAACTTCCTTCCAGTAGACCCCATCTCCTGAAGGTTCAAACACCTCCCCAAATTGCCCCAGGCTGGCATCCAAGCCTTTCATAGAACTTTGGTGGACATTTAAGATCCATTTCAAAACAGTAGTAAAGCAACAATTTCAATAGGAAAAAACCTTTGAACTAATCCTAATTAATTTAAAATACATAGTAACGTAGTATTTTTAGGAAAAAACCCACAAGAACTGATAAAAATTTAGGAATTACTATCGTGAAGAGTCAAAGCCACATACAAGCTCTAACAACCGATGGAGGAGTGAAAAGTTCATGTATTACTTAATGTGTTCTTAGCATGCCAAATCCTGTAATTGACAGGAAATTCATTGATTTTTAAAAATAATACTTTATCCTACCAAAGTCATAGAAAACAATAAGATGGGAAGTTCTTGAGTGATCCTTTATTCCGGTCCTTTCCACTAAAGATAAGAAAACTGAGACCTACAGGTTAAACCATTTGCACAAGTGACAACTCAGATTGGAATCCAGAGGCTCAACTTCATGCAGGATTCTTTTCATTATGATCCAAAAACTTCCCAAGAAAGACATTGAAATAAATTAGTGGGATGTGGATGACCATTAGAAAGAGAGATAGAGAGTTTTAAAGTTCTTTGAAACTATAAAGAATATTTTAAGGAGCCAAACACCTGCTTTATTATTAGAGGTTGGTCATGTTCCCAGATTAACTGACCACAAGAAAACCTATGCCAATATCAGCAACTACTCATTGCACTCTTGCTTTCCAAAAATAATTTTGAACTTTTAGTGTGGCTTCATGGTATAAGTATGTAAGTCCATGTGATTTATATTGTTATTACTTTCATATTTAAAAAATTAGAAACAGAAATATCAGTTTATTTAGGATTAGCAAGAAGAAACTTTATAAAGTATGGTGGGTTTGTGAATAAGAGATTTCATACTATTTATCAAGTGTAAGAAAATTTATGTGGAACCTCTTTCAGTGGTAGAAAAACAAAGAATAAATTCCCATCTTATTTTTTTCTTTTTATCAGGGGTGGGGGAAGAGTACCAAAGATTGAATTCAGGGGTACTTAACCACTGAGCCACATCCCCAGCCCTTTTATATTTATTTACTTATTTATTTTGAAACAGAGTCTCACTAAGCTGCTTAGGGCCTTCCTAAGTTGCTGAGGCTGGCTTTGAATTGGGATCCTCCTGCCTTAGCCTCCCAAGGCACTGGAATTATAAGTGTGTACCACCAAGACTGGTCCCATCTCATATTTTTTAAAAAATACATTTCTGAATAAGCAACAATTCATGTATTTATTAATTTTGAGTTTTTAATAAGTTAAAATGAGTTTGAAATGGTTTTATATATCAATTACATATTTAATGCAATAAAAGCAGTGATCAGGTTAAAATATAAGAAAAGCAATACACACACTTACGAGTTCTTAGAAACTTTATTATGGACAATGAGGAAGACTCCTTGTCTTCCTCCTGCCTTCCAAAAAAAGAACCAAAATGTTTGCGTGTGAAGCTTTGATTCACTTTATCCAAAATTTAAATATTTGAAGGGAAATATTTCATGAAAGATCACAATAAAAGTCCATTTTGAAAGTAATCAATACAGTTCAGAAATAAGGAAAACTCATAATATCACTTATTATATAATAATATAATTACATAATTTTATATATATGTGAACTTTAAAACTTGCCAAGTATTTGAAAAGATTGAAGCTTTTGATTTATTACAATTTTTTATTAATCAAGTATTTCTGACTAATCAATATATCAAAATGTTTAAAAATTTTCTAAATCCAAAGTATAACTATAAAATCATGAGACTGACCTTTTAAACTAACATTGTAAAAACCATATAGTCAAATAAGTGACGATAAGTCACGATCATAAGTCTTTTTGAAGGATGCTGCAAATTATTAACATGGTTTTGAAAAGTCTCTTATGTAACTGCCTACAAAAGGATATGAGCTTCATAATTAAATCTTTTTGATTTATTTGGTTCCCAATAGTATTCCAGTTCAATTTTCTTTTATATTCATTGGAACTGGCAATTTTGGAAAATCTTATTAATCTTCATTGAGTGAAGATTTGTCATTTAGCAGGATATTTGAAAGAATGTTACTTCATAGTTTCAATAGTAGTTCTGAAATTTGAACACTTACACATTTTTAAGATATGTAAATGATAGTAACCACTTATGATGTAGACATTTTTGCACATTTATCACCTTGCAATAATGATATTTTTAAAGTTGATAGTAACTGATAATACTAAAATAGGACTCTATAGTTCAAAAACAGTAACTATATATGGTATTACAAAATCCATATCAGAACATCTTAAAAGTATGTAGCTATTAGTTTTAATTTATGTATGTAGCTCAGTAGCATGGACCCGCAAACTTTACAACTCTCCTCTAAATCTCTTTATATGATCATTATAAGTAGAAATTGTATTATAGGGTAAGAAATAGCTTTTCTCACAAAATGTTATTAAATAGCACCAACATTATTTTAAAGTAAAATGAAACATTCATAGGCAAACAGAATTAAATTTGCAACTACAGGATTAAATTTCCAACTATAAGAGAGAAAGCATTATAGACAAGATACCAATTAGATATGAATTATCTTAAAATCATAGCCAGATAAATATCAAAAGTTTCAGGAGTTTGCTTGGAAAAGTGAGAAAGAAAAGCCTCGAATTCCATTCATTTACATTGCATTCCCAAAGAAGCTATATAAATGCTTATAAAATCAAGACAGTGTAATCTTACCAATGAAGTTACTTTGTGGGAGATACATTTCCTTATTCTATATATTAGTTTAACAAGGTAACAAATAAAATAAAAATGCTTTAAAGCAATTTGATTAGAGCAACATTTACATTAAGTACAAAATATACATGAAACATCTTGTTAAATAGTCCTGTAGGTTAATAATATCTGAAAGGAACACGTTGTCATGAATCTATTTTCACATTTATTTATTATATTCGATAGCTGCTATCATCACTATATGCTTTTGTTATTTCAATTTCTAGAATCTTGGTATAAACTATTTCTAGGTATCCTTCTATCTGTAAAAGTAATATAAAAAATATTACTCCCAGAGTAAAAAAATATACATATATATAGAAGAAATCCGCATTTTATGAGCAGTTTTGCACAAAACTATTGTAGTATTTTAAGAGAAGTGTTCCTTGATCATAAGTTCATCAGTATAAAGTGTATCATTTTTTTTTACTAAAGCAAAAACTGTCTCTTTCTAAAATTAGATGTTGCCAACCTACTGTGTAATTCTAGTTATAAAATTAGACACAAAATACTTGGGTATTAATTAGAAAAGTATTTGAAAAGACTTGCCAATAGTCCTGTCCGATTGTGGGTGCCCATCTTAATAGTTTTCTTAATTAGAACAGTTGAGAAATGAAGAGAACAGTAGTGCTTTTATGTTACAACAAAGAATTACAGTATTCAAATCCCCAGACTGGGGTCTAAGTGTTCATTCATGGCTCAGTTGCAAATTGATGGAAGAGAAGCAGCGTCCTATGCTCGTGTACAATGGGGCAATGACAACATCTGTCACACTCTTCCATATTGTCTGCACTGAAGGTAGAACCATTAAGCAGGTCTTTACAAAAGGCATTATAATCCTGGAAGGGAGGAAGAGGAGCATGTAAGGATTATTTGTGTTATCAAATAAGACCAGGAACTGATTCTTCTACTTGAACGAAAAGATACAATAAAAAACTCACTTAAATATGTTGAACAATTCAAAACAAATGGACAATGACCATAGTGATGAGAAGCACCAAAATTATGTTGCTTAAAAAATAAACAGGCAAGTAGATAACTACACATGCTCTTTCTAAATGCTTTTGAAAACCGCAAAACACAAATAAGCAGTATATTTATCTATCTGATCTCTGCCCCTAACCATTAACATCCCTAATTCATGTTTCCCCAAAGTTCTACTTCCTGATTGCTTTTCTAGCTGCCTCATTCCATTTGCTCTGCCCTGGACCAGCCTAGGTTGAATCCTCCCTTTTTTAGCAGCTATAGCACTGAAACACACTTCTTAATTCTCACATATACCAAAGGTATCATAAATAGACGCTCATATTTCTGTCTTTTCTTCTAGAATATAAGTTCTTTAGGTGACTTTGAGCTTTCATAAATATTTGAACAGAAATGAATTTTGCATTTGGTTATGCTCTATATTGTTAATTATGCTTCATATTATTAATTTTTGTAGCAATTCCACACACTGAGGAGGGCTGTGTGGTAGAGTTAAATTAGCCCTTAAATTGATGTTAGAACTCTTAAACCAGAAAAACAAGTTTTTCCTCAAATTATTTTTGCATACCTATTTAAAAAATAGCTTCATATTCTTACGATCCCCAGGATGGTGAATTTTCTGTGTAATCTTCTGAATGATGTTTTTGGTAGTGTCTTTGAGCACAGAAGCATGTGAATTCTTAGGCATCACCTGTGGTTTCAATGGAAGTTTTACTATTACCTGGGTGGGCACAAGGGGTTCATTTTCTTGGTTTGCTGTTAAAATGTGACTTAAAGGTCTGCTTCACTTAGCCCAAAGTGAAGGGACAATCAGCAACTGTCTGATTGATTGGTATATTTTTACAGTACTAAATTATTCATATTGTCTAACTACATGGACTATGTTTATCTTGTATTTTATTCCTGTGCTAAATGTTTGAAGCAGTCTTATTAGAAATTTATTTATGGATTATTTCATAGTTAAGCAGTTGAATAAAAATCTGAATAATAGCAACCTTTGACTTTTTTATCCCATTTTGTTTCTCAATTCATGTGTGGCCTTGGGCACACTGGTATAAATAAGAGAACAGGAAATCTTACAGAACGGGTTATCGGTTAGCACTTACTACATCCTTGAGGTATCCACATGATGTGACCCATAATGAACAATAAATAGGTCTGTTTCGAAGTTAAAACACATAAGGAAAACAATTATAACAAAATAACCTTAAACTGATAAATCCCGAAGTTTAGATCAGAAAGTTTCCCAACCAAACCATTTCATTTAAAATGTACTTTCCACTTTTATTCAGACAAGAAAAATTTGATCCCTATAACTCCTTAGATCTCCATGTCCTCAAAAAGAATTAAGCATTAACACAATTTTTCAGTTCAAGTGGAGTGCAGTTCCCTACATTTGAGGACTTCTGTTCATAGGATGTGATAAACTCATTTTATTTTCTTTAAATAGTTATTCTTTCCTTTTGGATAAAAGAATATAATAATCCTTGAATATGAAACTTAAATTATGTTCTCAATATTGCAAATAGTTTTTCTTCTGAAACTGCATGTGATTTGGAATGACTCAACATTTGTAGAGGCTCAGTGTAGCCAACCAGACCCTTTTTATGAAAAAATTTACAATGTCTAAGACTATTTTTTTCCCCACTGGATAATATGGCCCTAGGTCAGGGATCTTTATTTAGCTTGGTATTAACTGTAGTGTCATGCAGACTACACTATCACAGAAATTTGCTGTAATTAAAAGCATCTTTGAGAAATGAGATTACTACCATTGCATTTTCATCAGTAGAACATCCATTTGCATTTCACCCCAGCCCAAACAAGGGGTATAGATGCTCCAGTTACATTTCTTTGGTTATGATCCACTTATGTCCAAAGACCTTATTTACCAAATAGTACCTATATGTGTCCAACTGTGGTATGGAATCAAATTAGTTCACTGGTCTTTAAAGACTGATAATTCTGTTTTTCCCCCCTTATTTATTTGTTTAAAGAATCTGAAATCAAACCATGCACAGTGGCATGCACCTGTAGTCCCAGGTTCTTGGGAGGCTGAGGCAGGAAGATCATTTGAGACTTGAAGTTCAAAGCCAGCCTGGGCAATGTAGTGAGACTCCATCTCAAAAAAGAAAAAGAAAAAAAAAATCCCCAAACCTAAAACCAGATGGTGCCGTGACATTCAGACTTGGTTCAAAGTGTCATTACTGTATATTTCCTTAGCTTTGGCAACCGTCAACTTCTTAGTTAAACCGCGAACAATCCCCTGCTTACAAAGGAGCAGGAGGGGAAGAAAGCTTACCCAAATAGGTTTGCTCTTCTACACAGCCTCTCCTCTGTCTGGTTGTATGTGTCATGGAAATATAATCCATGAATGATAAACCTATTTTACCAAGGCATAAACTACCATTTAAGCATTTTTGTTGGAAACTCCTCCTCTTCTTACAATCACAGCTGCCTGATGACAAATGCATTACAGTTAAATATTAATGTCCCATACGAATGTAATTTGAAAAACAAGTGAAGTTAAATAATACATTTTTATATGTGTGGCTAAAAGGGATGTGGGTTGATGATTCACCAATGGAAGCACACACAAAAACACCTCCCATTCTCAGGAGAGCCAGGTGGAGAGAGGCATCATTTAGTTAATTGTAGTATTACTTGCATCTTTCCACCATGTAGTAAATGAAAACCTTTTTATTTTTTTCCCCAATTCTTCCGCAAAAGCTTTGGGAAAGCCTAGCTTTGCCAAGTATAAATATGGCACTCCACACTTCCCAAGAGCTTCATAACACACATTTCACAATGTGCTCTCTGTCACTCAGTTTTCCACCCCTTTGAAAGGGAAAAAACTGACACAGAGGCTAAGATGACTGGTTCCAGTTAATAAGGAATCCCAAAATTTATTTACTGATTTAGGCATTTCCGAAAGAAACCAAAAATCCATATGCATGCATATGTTAGAATATGAGATAACTATACATCTGGCTTCTGTGGATCTGCACCTGTATAAAGGTCTAGATCTTCATTTCTCTGGCAACCTTTTGGCACTTTCAGAGTAATTGCTTACAACCTTTCATGGTTAAACTGGAGTTCCTCTATTTATTTGGTGAATTTTTACTTCCTTTAAAGGACTTCTAAGGCTAAAAAATGTAAATGTTTAAAAGCGGTCTAAAGTTCTATGATGGATTTTGAGCGAACATTACTTAAAACATCCTATTGATGTCCAGTGGGTTTCCCTATTTCTTTGCCATCTAACTCAATTCTATTGAGAATATTTATTCCTACCAAGCGAAAAAGGAATTCGTGCACCTTGAGTTTTCCTCCTTCTGTTCTGGGGGCCCTTCATCTTTTTTGCACACGTCTACCATCTCTTCTGGTCCCACTCTTGCCATCTGCCAGTATAGTATTTGGAGCAGTCCTTCAGCAGCACAGCTTAACCAGGCCTGATTTCCCTGTGCAATTATATTGTCAGTGGCATTCTGCTCAGAGATCACTTTTGTTTACCACCAAGAACAGGTGGTGACTGAATGAAAGGCAAGGAAAGAAAGCAGAGCCATGCCCAGAACCACAGGCACAAGTCAGAACAGGGCCCTAAGAGCAGTTTGTGGCCGGAAGCATGCTTGCAGGTCCCCACCTCCTACTCAGCTCAGCCTCATTCAAGTATGTGAAGGAAAATCATAAGCAGGAAAGAGGTGCATTCTTCTTATGATTAAAACCACAGCTTAAATTATTATTCTAAAGCAAGCATGCTGCCTTTCTGGGCCGGCTGGCTTTATTACTGCTTGTTCTTTCTTTGGCAAACCAGCCTCGGAGAAAGAAAGGGCGGGGTTCGGGGGTGGGGGTTCAGGTGACAAAAACATCTCTATGTTGCAGAAAGCCGGTCCACCCAGTGTGCCCCTTCTCACCAGATGTGCAGGCAGCTGAGGGTGGCGAAGAGAATTCCAGCAGCAAAGGCCAAGGGGATGGCCAGGAACACGGTCAGGAACTTGTAGATCACGTATTTGCTGATTTCAAAGAGGGCATGGCTGCAGATCCATACTTTGTCAAAGGAGTGCGTAGTCACAGGCTCTGCGATCACATCCTCGAAGCCTAGCTGCGGAGGCAAGACGCAGGGACCCGAAACGTCACCCAACCTGTCACCCCTGGAACCACAAGGGCGGGAGAGGCAAGAAGGACCGACCTGGCTAGACTGTCCCCACGTTTTCTTAGGGCCACTCACTGTGGGCACATAAGAGTTTGAGAATTCTCGGCAACGCAGGGAGCCGGGTGGCGGTGGGGCAGGGGCACCACGGGTCCTGGACTCTGCCGGGTGGACCCAGGGGCAAGGAGGGATGGGGCGGGTCAGGGGCCCCCGCACCCGTGGCGGTGGGGAGCGGGCAGCCTCCGCGAGCTTCACCTGGAGATGCGAGTTGAGCCGGTGGGGATCCCGGTCCTGGCCCGAGTCCACGAACTTCTCGGGATCGGCGTAGTCGACGCCGCTGTGGCGGCTGTAGGTGTCGTCGTCCATGAAGAGCTGCACGTCCGCCTTCTCGGTCTCCAGCCCCATAGCGGCTCGGTGCGCAGCGGCTCGCGGCCCGCGTGGCCTCCCCTTGCCGCGGCGCTCGGCCCCGCCCCGCCTCGGCTCCCCTCGCCTCGCCCTGCGCAGCCCGGGCGGCGGCCGCTTCCCGCTGCCGGTTCTTGCTCCCGGCCCAGCCGACCCGAGCCCCGCCCCGCCGCCCGGCCTGGGGGATGGGGGCGCAGGAGCCACTGCTCCCGCTGCCTCCGGCCGCTGTGCCCAGAATCCACCCACGGAGTCAAGTCCCTGCCCTGCCCAGCGGGGTTAAGTGTGTCACCCGGGCGAGGCGAAAAAGGCCTCCCGGGCTACGTTTCTGGACGCCTAGACGATGCTCAAGTGCTGGCAGGTTGTCCCAGGGACTAGGGACTTGCTGGTCGCAGACAGCGATGTGGTTCATAATGCAAGGGTTATGGAATCAGAATGTCCACCTTCACCCCTGCCTCTGTTTGCCCTGTGTGTTCTGGCCCAGTTGTGGCACCTGCTTCATAAAGTTTTAGTGTGAGAAGTAAATGTTAATTTATGCAAAATTCTTACTTGGTTCCTAACTCACAGCAAACTTCCAGTCTAAGCTGCTGCGCTGCCCTGTGAGGCAAGCGGTAAGGAGCCACAATCTACCTGATTGCCAGAGAACCCCACAGGCACACCAGCTCCTGGACCATCCCAGAACACAGTGTGTGTGAGCCTTCCGGAGAGGAGCAATTGCCTACAGGAGACCTCCTGTCTCCAAGAGTTTGCAGTTTCATACCCCAAGGGGAGGTCTGCACTCACCCCAAACTACAACTCTTAGTTTTCCTTTGAATCAGGTCCTGTTGAAAGATTTCAGAAATCTTTAAGATGCAGACAGATCTGTAATTCCCTTGTAAAGAACCATGTAAACAGAACCCTAAGCTTAATACATAAGGCAGTAGATGAACCAGCCTACTGACCATTCAAACGCTTTCAGAAGGGAGGAGTTGGTAATTCACAAGGGTTTACAGTCTGTGATCTTAGGAATGTGTTTGGGGAGAAAGGAGACTTAGTGAAAATTTGCCAAAAGCAAAGGGAAGGAGAGTGCCTATAGCTTGCCCAGAGCCCAAGGCATAGTGGGCAAGCAGTAAGTGCTATCATTTCACAGTGTTTTGGAGCCTGCAGTTGATATCAAATCCCCTTAGGAGGACTGGATTTGATGGATTGCTTCTAAAACAAAAAGACTAGTTTTAGAATAATAAAAATTACTGAAAGAGAAAAGGAACTGAATGGAAAAATTGTCTTGAAACCCAAATTCAGTATTTCTAATAAATCCAAAGTTTACCTACTGCAGCTGCAGGACATAGACTGCTGTGCCATAGCACTGCAGGATGTAAGGAGATTGAATCCCAGGGCCACTGTGCACCTGCTTTCCCACACATGGTCCTGCCTGCCCATTCCCATGTCCTTCTTTCTTACTTTTCTAATTGTATTTGTGTTGGGTTAGATTTAAAGTGATGTCTTAGATGTTCTACTTAGTTTTTTTAGTACTTCCCTTACCTCCTCCAATCACCCAGGCAGGCTGACTTCCTGAGAATTGGATCTCTTCTAGAACTGCTGGCTCAAAACTGTTTCCCAAAGTGAATAGAGGACAGGAATCCATAAGGGAGTTCATAATGTCAATTACCAGGAAATAGAAGAAGAAAGAGTTTATAGCTAAATAATATTTTTGTAAAAAGCAGTTTTCCTCAAAACTACAATCTCAGTTGGGCATGGTGGTGCATGCCTGTAATCTCAGTGACTCAGGAGCCTGAAACCGGAGGGTTGAAAGTTCAAGGCCAGCCTCAGCAAATTAGTAAGACCCTGTCTCAAAATAAAAAACAAAATGCTGGGGATATGGCTCAGTGGTAAAGCACCTCTGGGTTAGATCAATCCCAAGTTCTAAGAGAAAAGTTGTTCCTGCAGTGCTGGTTTGGGCCTAAGTAGTGGCTGAAAATCTGGCATAAGGGATTCTTCCCTTATAATTCTTGGTCTTCTGATCACATATACATTTCCAGTGCTATTATTAGGACATTTGAAAGACTTATCACACATAATTGACTTATTTTTAAGGCTGTGGATCCACGAGACCAAGAGAAGGTGAAATTAATGTGATCTTATTAAGATAGACTAGATTCATTGGTAAGACAACAGGTATTATGAAAATGTGTCTTTAAAACCTAAGTCAAATGAAACCCATCTAGATTTGTTGTACATAGCATAGAACTTAAAAGAGGAAGGTTTATTTGTTCATTCATTGCAAATTCTTAATGAACATCTCCCTTCCCCATGGATTGGAGCCTATATAAGGCTTTTATTTTGATGAAATTCTTTTCCATTTCCCTTAATACATAATGTTTTTTGAGCAGAGCTATAAAACTGATTTTGCTTATCCTATTAGTAAATGCTTAGACAGTGTCAGCTGCTGTGGTTCTCAAGAGGTTTAAATCAGAGTGATTTCCAAATGGTATCCATCCCTACTAAACTGGTAGTCAGCAAATAGTATTCCATCCTTACTAACTTGATGGGAGATTTTCTAATCAAGGAAATAGAGTCCAATGACTAAGCATACCCACATATATCCCAAATTGCTCTATAATATAAGGAACCCCTAAAATTTCATAATAAATTCATGTTGATGTATCAGTCAGAAGATATCAGTCAGAAGAATACATCACATATCATAGCTTCTGACAAGAGCACTGATTTTTACATTGTATATTGTTATTTTGAGGATTAACAATTGATAACAGATTATTTGTGAGTAAGATAGTTTATAACCATTTTTTCCTCTATTTTCTTATCTAAAAAAGTTAGTTTTCTGACTCACGAAAAATTGTGTGAATGTTCTTATGAATAAAAATACCTAATTTCCCCCTTCAAATTTCCCTTGTGTTCTCAAATCATGAGAGAGAGCGTCATCTTATTCCCTGAAGAACTTGCATACAATTTTAGTCAGGATCTGTTTTTCCAACTGCCTTTGTGCAAATTGTTTATTAATGGAAATAATAACTTTTTGATCTCACCATATGGTTAAATAATGTGTCAAGAATTTGAGTTAGACAAGGGTTTCTCAACCTTGATTCTACTGACATTTTGGGCCAGATCATTGTTTGTTGTAAGGGGTGTTCAGTGCCCTGCAGGATGTTTAGCAACATCCCTGGCTTCTACCCACTAAATGACTCCCCAGTCTGGACAACCAAGAATGTTTCAAGACATTGCCAAATGTCCCATGGGGTCCCAGATCACCTTTCTCCTCCTTCTTTGTGCTGAGAACCACTGGCTAAGACTATCATAGGATTGGGGAAAATTAAGCTCTGGCTGTCCCGGAGCTTAGCCCATGCTTCAGATAAAGCTCAGAACCATTATACCAATTTATTGGAAATTCCAGGACTTTTTGAAGCTAAGCTTAAGGATGTTTGTGCTGTAAAATTTTCAGCAGAACCAATGACTATTGATGAATTGCAAAATTTCAATACAATGTGGATATTAATTAAGGGATATTTATGCCTCATCAAGAAATCAGAAAGAAGCACTGCCACACCCTGTCTGCTAGGATTATTTAAATTATTATACCTAGAATGTATTGAGACTTCTAGATCCATAAGATTCATCTTAGGGCTATATAAAATTCAAGGATGTTTGATAAACCTCAGCACTGAATAGCTTTCCCAAGGTGACCTTCAGGGAGAAATCCATGGACCTGTTAGAGGAAGAATCAGGTAGGTGCTTACCAGATCATTTAAGTATCCCTTCCCAGGCTAGCTTTTGGCCAGCAAGGAAAAGCCTTGTGCCTTTTCAGAGGCTGGGTGATGATTGGAGGGTGGGGATTAAGCAGGGAAGAGAGGAATTATGCAAGGAACATGCAAATCCCATTCTGCTATAGAAAGAATAGCTCATGGATGAAACAACAGGAGTCTGAATTCCTCGTTTTGTCCCCGCCCCAGAGTTTAAAGGAACAGATTTTTAAAAATGTCTGTTATTAAAGTTATTAACAATTAAGTTTGTCAAGTGATGCCAGATAGTTACATAGTATTTAATGCCATTTTTTTTGTCTCCCCCTACATGCCACTTGTGTTTTTAACCACTTTTCTGGATAAAAATGAACCAGGAATTTCTAGCTCAATATTAAGGCACAGTAGCTTGTTTGTAATTGGTTCCAGCATAATCTTTTACCTGTTTCAAATAGCACCTACCCTGGCCAAAAATCTCTTCATACACAGAATTTGCAGAATTACCTGCATTTGGGAATGCTTGGCTATTAGAAATAGAAAGGAAGAAGGTGTATGCTTGAGAAGTCTGTGTTCATGATTAGAGCTGATGGAATAGTCATTCTGTTCTCCTTCAAAACATTGTATGACAATCAATTTTAGATTTACTTATCCTGTTCTCCAGAAGTAAAGGATGTTCCTGTTTAAATGTTTTGAGTATCCCATTGATTCCTGGTATAATGTATATATAAATATGACATCTCTATATGACTTTGATATTTTATCTTTCCAGAACATGACATAGGCACTCATTGACTTTTGGTGAGCACTAACTTTCAAGTTCAACTCTTTTTTTGTCAGGGAGAGTGGGTTCCAGCGATTGAAACCAGGAGCATTTAACCACGGAGTCACACCCCCAGGCCTTTTATTTTTTATTTTAAGACAGGTCTCTCTCTCAGTTGCTTAGGGCCTGGCTAAATTGCTGGCTTGACTTTGAACTTGTGATCCCACTGCCTCAGCTTCCTGAGCTGCTGGGATTAGATGTGCATACCACTGCACCCAGCTCAAGCTTAATTCTTAATAACTACAGCTTTCTCTATATTCAAGTGGGGATGTAAGTGTAAGTGCTTTCCAAATACCAACTGAAATGTATACAAGATTACTAGTTACTAAAACAACTGACCTACAGGTTGTTTTCTTGACTTGAGATTTGATTTTGGACAAAAAAAATTATTATAGCTCAGTTTGAAGACTTTATATTCTGTAAAATTTTTTCTCTTTGCAAATGTTATTCTCCTTTCATTTAGAGTTAATGCCAATTTTAAAAGCAGTAACAAAGAGAAAAGCAAAAAAGATGGGAAGGTTTTCTTTTGAAAACAAGTTTTAGCCTCATTGCATATTTCCAATAGAGAAATAAGAACAAAAGTACATAATGCCTTCCACCTGGGTCAGTGAATGACTGTTTTAGTGTCCATCAGGTGACCTTTAATACTTGAGAGAATCATTTGAGAAAAGAGCTAAAGGGAACTGCATGGAGCACATGGAAGACTGGGAAGCTGCCAAGAGGCTGGGCAGAAGAATTTTTAGATTATATTTTCCTATCAATAAATATCTGGGAAGAATTTTGTTTCCACAGAGTTTACTAAAAAAAAGTTTGTCTATTTCTGTTCCATGGTGACACAAAACTGTAAGGCAGATTTCTATAGTACATAAGGGCATAAAATAAATCAGGCAATTCAGGTGTCTCTATCCATTCTTTTTGGGCCACTGGAGCCCAATGAGGCCTTGTCATCTGCCAACTGCTTATAAGTTCTTAATTTCTTGCTCAGAACAGTTACGGGACTAGATCTCTAGGTAGATGATAAAGAAGTTACTCCATCAAAAACATTATAAACAGGACGATGGACAGCCTTTGTTTCTGAATGAGCTAATGCTTCTCCAGTTAATGGATAAACATTTTATTTCAAAAGCAATTTTAGTAGATGTCTGCATTTTCTTACAAAAAGGAGGAGAATCCTTCAGAGATTTTAGAATATTTTCATGATGCTAATAGCCTCAAAAGAAGCCACAAACTTTTTATTGAAATATGTACTGCTTTCTATAACATCTGTATTTATGGTGCCATCTCACTTGTGCGAGAGCATAATAATTGTTTTGTAAATAGACTGACCTACCCCTTAATAATAATGAATGAGCATAAAATTCTGATCGCCACTTATTATCAGTTTGTGTTCATTCATGCAATTACACATTTAACTAAAATGCATGTCTTTTCCCTTTTTAAAATTACTGTGGTCCTTGGAAACTCTTGGATAAACAACTCACTGGAAATAAACTTAGATAGTAAAACACTGTGGTCCTGAAAAAACTGCACACTACTTTATTTGGAAATAGTAGAATTCGCAGAATGTAGCTGTAAAGGGCAGGCTACTCAAATTACTTGGTTCTGAAAACTTTTACTATGAAAGCAAAGTATTTTCTGAAGGAGTAGAGCACAAACAGCTAAATGTTTGGGGCAAAAAATAGAGTTATTATTTTATCGTTTTTGAAAAATCTTTCCAATTTCACCATTTTTGTATTGTAAGTCTTTTTTCATTTAAAAAATAGTGTAATAAAAGGAATGAGAGGTGACAAAGGAATGACTGATTGGTTTAAATTATTTATAATTATAGGATGCTTAATATCCATTAGAGTTGGGATCCATTTTAGGAAAGAATAAAATCCAATTACAATAAAACCCAGTAAGTTCCAGTAAGGTGTGGGCTGATACTTTGAGGTATTAAAACCAACTTTAGAATTCCACACTTCATGAATCTAATTTTCCCCTAAAACTTTTCAGCGTTTTCTTCCTGCCAGGAAAAGTGTTTGCATGATAGAAATGTTTCCTTTTTCTTCTCCATCTGTCCCTTGTCCTCCTCTGTCTTGTTTATTCCTTTTTCTAAAATGTTACTTGTCGAATTCCTTGTTCATTCGTAGTATCTCAGATCTGGAAAGAGCTTGGAGGTTCTAGAAATAATGGTTCACCCATTGATGAATCTTCATTCCTGTAGAAGTTCTGCTGGAATATTTTAGCAATGAGAAATTAGTTTATAAAGCCACTCAACTATAATTTTATTTTTTAAAAAAATTTAAATCAATTATATTTAGTTTTTCATGTGGCATTCATTGCTCTGACACTTCGTTGTGTATGTGTACAAGGTGCTAGGGTTCAAACCAACATCCTTGCATGTACCAGGCAAGCACCATAACCACTGAGCCACTGCTCCATCCCCTCATCTATAATTTTTAAAGAGAGTTCTTCATTATTTTGTGCCAGGAATTATCTATCTAAGCTTCTGTCTTAATTTTGCCCCTTTGCTTTTTAAAGAAAAAAGGGTTAAATATCAGTTCTTTAATTGCCCAAAGGTAGTTTTTAGACATCAAGACCTCAATTAAAATCTGTAAGTATTTTATAATTTGGTTAGGTCACACTGCTAGTATAACCAAAATGATAATAAGAACCTAGGACCTTGATTACATTAATTCTACTAAATTCTTATTTTTGACACCATTTCCACTACATTTTTAGAATTTAGGTTTGTTTACACATTTCTTTATGGTCACTGATAAAATGTAGACTAAAGGTAAGGTGGAGAACAGAATTCTAAAGCATTTTCTTCAATGGCTATAAATACAAACTATATACTCATAATTTCTAAATTATGGTTCCCACTGTGCTGTTTCCAAACTTCCAATAAATTTATCCTGCTGATGACTTTGACATCTCAAAGCTCATATGGTAAAAAATCTAGCTCTTGACTTCTATCCCCAAATCCAACTCCCTGGTCATTCTCATCACACAGTTGATCGAATTCAGAACTAATTTCTTGATTTTGCTCATTGCTAGTCCCACCTCAGAGGTAATGTTTTATCCTCTTTCCATTTCACTTCCCCTCCTGGTCTATGTTCAGCTCTCACTGGAAATCAGTTCCACGAGCTGCTTGTTTGACTCCACTTCCACTCTGCTCCCACACATCTCCTTTTTAAATTAATATTGTGGTTGAGATATAGTATATATAGTCATAAAAAAAAGACCAGATCGTGGGTATTAAGCTGAACGAGTTATCACAAGGAAAGCCCACCCTCTAGCCTCCACTCAGATCAAGAAACAGAACATGACCAGGCCTCAGAAGACTGTTCCAAGCTTATTCTGTCTCCAACCACATCTTCCTATGATCCTAAACTTTAACCCCATGGGCTAAATTCGCATATTTTTACATGTTATAGGAGGGAAATTATAGGCACCACTCTCCATGAGGCCTAGCTAATTTCAATAGTTCTTTCATTTCTGTTTCATTACATTTCTATGCTCTTTGGTGTTTCATTTTACGAACAAACCACAATTTACTTATCCATTCTAATGTTGATGGAATGTGGATTGCTTCCTGTTTGGGGCTGCTATGGAATAATAATACTAGGTACATTTCTGAAGTGTCCTTTGCTGTAGATATGTACCCATTTCTTTTGGGTTTCTAACAAAAATATTCGTTGAGTTAAGGGTGTAGATATGTGTTACATTATGGAAGATACCTTCAGTTTTATGTGGTGATTATACAATTCACACCTTCACCAGGAGTGAGGGATTGTTACAGTTTTTCCACATCTTCACTATGTATACACAGACCTTCAATTTCAAGCAGCACAATCAATTTTAAAAAGTTAAGTAATTCACCAAATAGAGGAAAATATTAAGGCTACCAAGGTCCGAAGTAAAAGGTAACGATTCTTTGCTGTCATTTAAAAATCATAAGGCAGAGGAAAAGCAGAATTGGGTACTGGTTTGAGACAGATATTCATTCCAAGGGAAGGGTCATTTGCTGGCAATTATATACTCAGGATATACTTATGTTTATAAGGGCCAAAATAATCAATCTCGCTAAAGTAATTGGGGAATAGAAAACTTTTTTTTTTTTTTTTTTTTTTGTTCCAGGAATTGAATCCATGGGTGCTTAACCACTGAGTCACATCCCCAGCCCTTTTTATTTTTTGTTTTGAGACAGGGTCTTGCTAATTTGCTGAGGTTGGCTTTGAACTTGTGATCCTCTTGCCTCAGCCTCCAGAGCTGATGGGATTATAGGCATGTGCTACCTTCCCTGGTGAAAAATGCATTCTTATTCACTCTACTTTCATCCTTGGAAGAGACAGTATCAAACCTTAGAGGGGATATCTTGCTTTACAAAAATGTCCTTTACCATTTCAAGAGCCAGTAGATTATTCTTTGAAGATGTTAATACATCATTTATAATTTATTTCTCTTATTTTTCCTGCTTCTTTAGCCTCACTACTCACCTGTTTTTGATCATCTCCAAACACGTATATTCTCTACTAGGTTAACTACACGCAACTTTTTTTAAATTTTTTAAAAATTTTTATTGAGAAATTTATTTGGTGAACAATCATACAAGTTTTTAACAAAATAATATAAAATGTATATAGAATCTGAAGATTAGATTTACCCCCAAGAGTACCCCCCCAATGACCCACCCTTATCCCTCCCTTCCCCTTCCCACAACATCTCTAGAAGTGTATTAGGCTGTATAACATTACAACTTATCTGGATTTAACAAATGATAATAGACCTCCTTTCTCAATGGCCAGGGTCTAGTTCCAGCCTCCACAGATGAGTGGAGACATTCAACCCTTGGTTCTCTGGGTTATGCTGATTTCACTCAGCATAATTTCTTCCATAGCCATCCATTTACCTTCAAAGGCTGCAATATCGTTGTTTCCAATTGCTATGTAAATACATGCAACTTTTTAAAAAATGTGCAGCATATTTACAAATTGACAATTTTGATGTATAGCGGTGACTCTAATTCCTTGATGATTTTGATTCACAGCTCATGTTCAAGTAAAACACATTTGAAAGTGTAAGAGGGGACCCTGTTGATGATTGTATCTGGTCAACCAGCTGACAGGGACCATCCTGGACAAGTGAGACCCCTTGCCATCCTAGCTTGACAAAAATCTATATATATCTATATGGTGAACCCTCTAATTTGTGTGTCTTAAAAGGATGGGGGTTGTTCAGGAGATAAAGAATAGGAGAAATCTGCCCAGCTCCAGTGTGTTGTAGCAGAAAGAGGGAGGGAAATCCCACAAATTTAGAGTTCTAAAACTCACCGGCTATATAACTTTGTTAGTTGATCTCTCTTATCCTTGGGTTCTTCATTGTATAATGCAATGACATAAGAATGATATAAAAATGCTCTAGAATGTGTTTAACTCTGGTTCCAAAAAAAGATAACTTTTAGTCTCCTAAGAGGTTCAATGATTTCCGATAAGAAGGCAACCAAAGGGACAGCTGATGGTCTCATACTGAATAAGGTCCATTTCTCTCATCTAACTCATAGATTCTAGTATTATTTACTTCTTTTATATTTTTCTTCAAATACATTAACATCTGCTCCTTTCTATGGTGAGACAGGTGATTGCTATTCTACCCATATGAGAAACAAACAAACTGAGGCTCCAGAAGTTCATAGATATGAGAAAGTTTCCATGGTTGTGACACCAAATGGATACTGGTGTCGTGTTCATGTTCCATGGAGTCAAAGAATGAACAGTGCAGATCACTGAAGCAAGCATAGCAATCAGTTTTATTTAAGAAAAGGACATGGAGCAGAGAAGATTCCTCCAAGGAGAAGGAGACCTTAGAGCTGAAAGCCCACTCTTCAACATGGGCTCTGTCCTTTTATCTCATCTGGAAGGCACCTCCTCTCCCTGACAGTCTTGATTAGCTGGCTGTTTTCTTTTTCTTCATACGTTTTCAATTCTCCTGATAAGTTTCTTTCTTTCTTTCATTTTTTTTTTAATTTGAGGTGATTCTGAGACCAGGCAGTCCTTGGGTTTCTGAGGTTAGGCTGTGGTTGGGTCCCTGTTTCCCTGCTCCCTCCTCCTATACTATCTGCCTATCCATTTTCTGACTCAGTTGTTGAGTGTTAGACCCAGGTTGCAAACCCAAATCTCTTAACACTTGGTGCAGCACCAGCCAGTGAGATTCCACACATATTTGAAATAAACCTTTTAATAAAATATTCAAGGTATGTTTTCCTGATGATATATGTTCAGCTTTATGTTTTGACACAGTGAGGTGTTCATTAAATCAAGTTCTGGAAGCAGCTCAAGAATAAAATCACTAATTTTTATTTCTGTACTTGTTTTCCCCTGACTTCTAGAAATGCTCCAGATATTTTTCTTTCAACCCTCTTCAGTGAGACTATTAGGCTATGGGAGTCCTGATATTCTATCCAAGGAGGAACTAATTTCAATATGTGATTAAAAGCACATTAATTATTTCAGGGGCAAGTAAAAAGTAAATTGTGGGCCAATTATTGCTTACAATTTCTCTCTGCTGATTTTTTGATTGATAGTACAGGAAAGCTAGACTTAATGTTTTAAAAGACTTTTGAGTTCAATACTGAGGATTTTGCTACTTCAAAAACAAAGGGAAGTGAGGGAAAACACAGAGGATGTTCCAAGTCAATGGGAGTGGCTCATGCCTCTCTGAGGGGAGTGGGCTGACCTGGAGTATCCAGGCCACCCACATGGACTCCAGGTTCTTCCTAAATAACTGGCGTGCCTCAGAAATCCCAGACTGAAAGAGTAAACAGGTATGTATACAATTCACATGATTTAAAGCGTGTACTAAATGGAAATTGGAATCCATGTGGAAAAAATTTAGACATATTTGTAGGTTTCTTTTTTTCTTTATTTCTTTTTTTTTGCGGGGGATGCTGAGGATGGAACCCAGGGCCCAGTGGATGCTAGGCAACGGCTCTACCGTTGAGCTAGTATCCAGCTCTCCTCCCACTTCTACTTTTTGTAGGAACACCTTTATTGTGCTAAAATTCAAATAGCATACAATTTACAAATTTAAAGAGTATGATTCAATGGCTGTTAGCTTATTCACAGAGTTGTTCAGCCAACACTTCAATTAAGTTACAGTTTCATTACCCCCCAATAACCCTGTACTATTAGCTATCAACCTACAGTTCCTCAGCTCTCTCTAGCCCAGGCAACAAGTGGGCTATTCTCTGTTTTCATAGATTTGCTTCTTCTGGGCACTTAATGTAAATGAATTTACACAGTATGTGGCCATTTGTGTCTGATGTCTTTTACTTAGCATAGTGCTTCCAAGATTTATGAATATTGAATCATTTTTCAGTACTTTATTTCTTTTTATTGCTGAGTAATATTCCTCCACAGTAATGTTATCTATTCATTAGTAAATTGATATTATTTTTGTCTTTATTTTTAGGTAATAATGAATAATATTGCTATGAACATTTCTGTGCAAGTTTTTGTGTAGACATATTTTCATCTCTCTTGGCTATGTCCCTAGAAGTGTTAAGTGCTGGGTCATATTGTGACTTTGTGTTTCACCTTTGGTGGAGCTACTCGTCTGTTTTGCAAAAAGATTATTCCATTTTACATTCTCACCATCAGTATATAAGGATTCCAGTTTCACCACGTCTTCATTAACACTTATGGGATTTTATTGATTTATATTTTCCTAATGGCTAATTTCAGATTTCATATCTTGTCTAGGATGTTAGACAATATATATGCTATTTGGACTTCTAAATTCAAACTTGAATAATTTTCTTCTAAAATATTTTCTCCATTATGAAAATTCTTAGTTTATTTCATGTAATTTACATTTCATAGTCAAGTCTTTCCCCTGAATTTGTCATGTGGCAATTAAGTTATAGTATGTTCCCTTATTAGTCACGTGTTTTCTGTGAGCAAAAGACAGTAACTCGTAAGGGATAACATCTATGCCTCTTGCTTATTCTGAGACCCTATCAAGACCAAACACAAAGTTAATATCATAACTTTGGCTCAATATGGATTTGTTTATTGACTGGTTCAGATAATTCCTCATTTTTACTGGGATACTTGAAATTAAGACTTAAAGATAAAAAATAAATAATTGAACTAATATCTACAGGGAATACATTTTATCAAATATTTGGGTAACTGGATTTTACCAAATGAATCTTAATTCCTAGATTAACAGATGAAGTAAAATAACATCCCTAAACAAGGGGATTGGGGCAATTCCCTGTGGTGGTGGGATGTTGTACAGGGGCTCTGTGCTGATGTTTCATGGAGATCTATGCAGAATTCATCTCATCTCTATTAATTAGGGTACATAAATTAGCAGCTCCAGATGCTGCTGGGGATATTTGGAGGCTTACCAGAAAATATATAAGCAAAAGCAGTTTTGAACAAACCAGCTTCCATTTGTTTGATTCTGTATGTGCTCTTTACCCAAATTAATTAGCCTGATAACTAGTCTGTGGTTTTCTTTTCTCACTTTTCCTTTCACAGTTGCTCCTCTCTCAATTTACATCAAAGAAATACAGACTCATCCTGACCCACCACTCTTGCTATAAAAGCCTCTGGGGAAGGGGATAGAGAGAAAGGTAGGAGTCAAAATATTGGAAGTCAGAACATTTTCTTCAGGCAAGACACTATAAGCACTCTTCCTACCCATCTCTTCTAGATGAATATGTCTAATACATTTTTGTTTTGTTTAATAATTACTCACTAAAATTTGTGACATATAGATGTTTCCTTGATCAATCATGTACCATTAGCTTTAGATTTATTTTTAATTGACAAATGAAATGTACTGTCCATGCTTTCAATATTAATAACTATTATTTATTAATATGCACAACTAATATCACAATATAATTCTTGGATGTTTCAGACCACAGGAAATAAAATGTAGATGTATTTTGTAGCAAAGAAATAGTGAGACATTTACAAAGGGGTGTGTACTTTTTCCTAACTTTTACAGGGTGTGTTGAGGAAAAGAGGAGGAGGAGGAGGATAATTAGGAAAGAGGGAGAAAAGGGAGAGAGAGTAGAAGATTGCTATAAGGTACTTTCTAACACCTCAGACTTCTTTTTCCCCCATACTTTACTTTCGTCATTTATGCTATCCATGGTATTAAATTCAGGTCTGATTTTAACTGAGAATCTTGCTGGGGAGGATTAGGGAGCAGTAGAATCTGCAGCTGCTCAGTCTCTGAGCACATTATCTTCTGGAAGTCATCCCGGAAGATGCTTCTTAAAGATTCCAGTGAGCTGTGTACCAAGCCTGCTTTTCAAGACCTTCTTCGAGGGCTCTCAATCTCATCCAGTGTGATTTTCATCATTTCTTAATGTTTTTGGTCACTATATTAAAAAATCTTAGTAACTTCTTTTCAAGTTAAAAGGAAAAAAAATAATGTCTAAATAGGAGCAAGTAAAATTTCAGGAAAGTGGCTGACATTTAAACATCGTGAGTGTTAGAAGTTGGTAAGTATATTGTAATGTTTGCTTTGGCAGCTGAGGAGTAAAGCTTAAACTGCGGGGAGGATTTTCATCTTTTCAAGCCAAATATGGTCAAGTTTTAAATCTTACCAATGTCCATCCATGCATAGGTTCCTACTTACAGTGTAACTTAGATTTATCACTTGTTAAGTCTTTCTACTGTGGGGCAGTCAGGTTTTCTTGCCCTTGACCCTTTCTTGGGCTCAGCACTTGTCCCTTCCTCTCTGAGGCCCAGGTTCATGACCAGTTAGGCTAATGGACAGGGACTTTTAGTAAGATGGAGAAAGACAGGGAATCTGTGTGCTCCCAGGGTCCTGGTGGTGTCATTGTGGAGAGTATAGCAAGTGACTCTTCTGGAGTGTGAAATGGGGGAGAGGAAGCACCAACAAGAGTGGCGTCATCACTATCCACAGGCTGACTGGCGGAGGAATTTTAAAGGAGGAAAAGTTTATTTGGTGCTCACAATTTCAGAGGTCTCAGTCTAGAGATAACTGACTCCATTGTTTTGTGCCGCAGATGAAGCAGACTATCAAGGCCACAGGGTGTGACAGAGGAAAAGAGCTCAGGATGGGACAATCAGGAGGCAGAGAGTTTGCTGGGCTCAACAGGTGCAAAAGGATTTATATGACCCCCAAGGACCCACCTCCTCCAGCCACATCCTTCCTCCCTGCAGTTACCACCGGTCAATCCTTTCAAGTGGACCAATGTACTGACTTGGTTAAGGCTCTCATGACCCTATTGGTTCACCTCTAAACTTTCTTGCATTGTCTCATGCAGGACCTTTTGGGAGGACACCTAGTATCTAAATCACAACAGTGATGATAGCAATACTTTTAAGAGCCATTCGGTGTTGAAGAAATTTGTGTCTTGTTTCTTAATTGTTACTAGGGTTCTAAAGGGATTGAGGGAGTATTATGGAGTGAATGTTCGTACCTCCTCCAAATCCATATATTGAGTCTCCAACCTCCCTTGTACTGTCATTAGGAGATGGGGACTTTGGGAGGTGATTAGGTTTAGATGAGGTCCAAAGGATAGAGATCCATGGTGGGACTAGTGCCCTTCTAAAAAGAGATTAGGACACCCAGAGTTTTCTTTTGTTGCACTTGTTGGTGCAGGGAGAGGTGACTACATTGAGGACGGGAAGAAGGCCTTCACCAAGAGCCTGACTACATAGATACCGGATCTTCATCTGCAGCCTCTGGAACTTTGAGAAAATGGACATCTGTTGTTAAACCCCCTGGTCTGTGGCATTTTGTTATGGCAGTCCAAGCAAATGGGGATAAGGGTCTGGAAACCCTAGAGCTGTCTTCTGTACAACTTACATACATTCCTTGCCTGAGAGTCAGGAGCCTGAGGGAAGTTCCAGGGGCCAAATGAATTTCAGACAGAGCATGGTCTGATAAGGAATTGACAGAAAAGGAATCGAACAGCTCATTTTCTCAGGGCTCTGCTTCAGCACCCCAAAGCAATGTTTTCTTTCTCACTTTCTCATAATAGATTTCCTCCCTGTCTTTCCAAACACACACGCACACACACACACACACACACACGCGCGCGTGCGCGCACACACGTATGTGTGAATGCATTTTCTAAATATTGATTATTAACTTCTTGAATTTCACTTAAAAGACAGACTTTATTTCAAAGTGTTTAGAAACAGTTCTTCCATCCATATCACTTTCAAATCTTATGTCATGGTGTTACAATTTTATAATTCAAGACTGTATTTAACTCGATGCTATTCATAAAATTCTTCAGATTAAAATTTAATACTGTTTGTTGCATATACATTTACAAATAGATACCTTTAGAAGAAATAACAAGCAAGAAAGTATGAATTCCATAGACATCATTGAAATAAGGTGAATGGTACTATAATGAATTTATTTATTCTGAATAAATTCATGACCCTTTATAATATCTTTCCAGAGGAAAAGAGGTTTAGTAGAAATGGAAGAAACAGTATTACGAAAGCTGTCCAGCTATGAATTTTTGAATATTTTTTCTGAAGAGAAGGAGGCAGAAAGAAGGTATATTTGTGATCTTGTGTCCAGTGGAAGGGCACTGAGGCATGAGATAGCAGAGAATTAGCAGCTTTTCCTGTTAGGCTGTTGGTGGTAAAGATTATTTTGTTAAAAGCAGAGTATCTAGCCAGATGCAGTGGCTGGCACTCACCTGTAGTCTCAGAGTCTTGGGAAGCTGAGGTAGGAGGATCACAAGTTCAAAAACAGCCTCAGCAACTCAGCCAGGACCTAAGCAACTTAGAGAAACTGTTTTGGAAAATAAAACATAAAAAGGGCTGGGAATGTGGCTGAGTGGTTAAGTGTCCCTAGGTTCAAAACCTGGTACCGAAACAACAACAAAATAAACAACAAACAAATAAACAAAACCCCAGAGTATCTGTAGAAACTATCATTGATTAGCAGAAAAAAATGTATATATTGAGGGAATAACTATGCAGGTCTTATTTCAAACTAGTAAGAAAAAACAGGTTCAAAACCTAGAAGTAGAGGGAGTCTTAAATGTACATCCTAGAAGCATGAAAGCAAAGTCTTTGTTTACTTGGAAAGTAGGTTAAATACGGAGAAGGTACATAGGATGAACTGACCAGAAACAGCCAGATACAATAAAATATCACACTGAAGGGGAAAAGAGGAGAAACCTAAGCAAACAATGTCTCTTGCACATTGAATTGTCATATTAACCACACCTGGCTTCATTAAGAGGAATAAAAAGAACATAACCAAAGACGAATGAAACACTAGCTAAAAAGAAACAAAAGGAAACTCTAGAAAATAGGGACAGAATTTTTAAAATGGCAAAATAGCAAGAGTGGTTTAAAGCTGACTTTGGTACAAAATGATCAAGTGAAATCATCTGCCTTCTTGGCTGGGGAATGATTGCAAGTTATCCAGTGTGAAGAGGAGGCTGACCTGCCAGACAGTATATTATTCTTCATATCTGTGAAGGAGAAATAAAAAAAAGTTAAGAGGCTGATGAAGCTCTTGACAAATGAAGAGAAAGTACAGGTATTTAAAAAACGATTTTTTTGAGCTGTAACTATGTGTAGTAAAGTGCACAGATCTCTAGGTAGAGCTTGGTGGATCATGACTGGGTCTAATCAAGACACAGAACATTGCTGCCTTTCCAGGTTCCCGGTGCCCATCTCCATCTCCATGCATTCTCCATGTTTAGGAAATGATGCTTTCTATGCTGATTCTTATCAGCGTATATTAGTTCAGCTGTTTCTTGAGCCTCAATAAATGGAATCCTATGGCTCATGTTCTTTTTCTCTGGCTTCTTTCACTTAACACAGTTTCAGAGATGTACGTGTGTTACTTTAAGAAGGTCTGTGTCTGAATCCCACACTAGTTGTGTGACTGCCACAAAGCATTCAAGCTCTACAGAGGGCAGGGATTTTTGTCTGTTTTGCCCAATATCCTTGACTGCCATTTCTAGTTGTCTAGGCTATAACCTGATAAAACATGGAAGATCAATTCTTAATTATGAACTGAAAATAAAAGGAATAATTTATTACATGCTCAAAGAAATCTGTGAGGCACAAATGGCGGGAGCTCTCAGGAATGGGGTATGGATTTAGGGAATAGCACCCAGGGCCGTCTGCCCATTGTAGGAGATCTGAGTGGCACATTTTCATGGCTGTCTCTCCCAGGTGTAGGTGGGGATGGACTTAGAAGCAGTGTTACAAACTGCATTATCAATGGGATTTGACAAACCTAGTTTAACCCAGCCAGTGAATCCTGAGAAGTGGGGTACAGGATCAGTGGATCTTAAGGAAGAATGGTAATCTGGATGCGTGGGTTGAGGTGGAGCTGGTCTTTGAGGGGTTTGAGGTGAAATAGCAAATGGCTGGAAGTGACTCACATAGGCTTTATGCTTTATACAAGGAGATTTTGAATGTATTTAATTATCCCGAATTTGAAGTTTTAGGGTTTTTTCTTCAATGTGGCAAAATAACTGTGCACTTAATAAATGTTCACCTGGGGGCTGGAGTGGGGGCTTGGTGATTACGGTGCTTGCCTGGCATGTGCGAGTACATGAGTTCAAACCCCAGCACCACATACACAACAAAGAGCCCCAGGAATGAAAGTCACATAAAAACTAAATAAAGATTGCTTCTCTCTCTCTCTCTCCTCACTCTCGCTGTCCCACTTTCTTAAAAAAAAATGAAAAAATGCTCACCTGGATTGTACTAGAACCTGGAGAAAGGATGTCAAAGATGAGAAAGGGAATGATCACAAATCTATTCCAGTGTGTGAAAAAGTGTTCAGTGGAAGCTTGTTGAAAAAAAATCCTGAAAAATTTAAGGGAACTGTTCATCATTTCCTTCTTTTTTTCTTTTTTAAAACAAGTTTTATAGGCATTCACTTATTCTCACCCAGCTACATTTTCCTGAAGATGAATTCATGTTTTATGTGTTTTGTTGACATATGTTTATTAAGCCTCCCAAAGAGTACTTTGAAACTATCTGCAAATGTAAACTTGATCATGTATTTCTGGTTGTCATATTTATATATTTGGGGTTGTTATAAATGATCTTATAGGGCAAGTTTATCTACTCATGCTCAGAAACAGAGAGTTCCTAACTGCGCTATCGTCCTCCCTGTTCCTTGGTGAACGCAGAGGGATTGCAGGTGACCGTGTTTTTCTTACCAATTATTTTGCTTTTTAGTATGATTGTACTAAGTTTACTTACATTTGGGGTGGAAGGGAGGGTGAACATGATCAAAGCATGCTATATGCAAGTATGGAAATGTCACAGTGAAATACATTTTTACAATTAAGAAGCATTAATGATTATGATAATAAATATGAAGAAATATAACATGAAGAAACATATCATAAATCCTAATGATTTTGATTAGGTCATTTACTTGAATAAACAACTATATATATATATTATATATATATATAATATATATACATATATTTCTTTAAGGGGCAGTTTTTATTTACCAAATTATGAGCTGGGCAGTTTTGGTACATGACCGAAATCCTAGCTACTTATGAAGCTGAGGCAGGAGGATCAAAAATTTGATGCCAACCTGGGTAACATACTGAGATCCCTGTCCCAAAAACAAAAACAACAACAACAACAACAACAACAACAAAAAAAAAAACAAATTGTGGCTGTCACTAATAAGAGAGGTAGTATTTTAAAAGATTCTTATGAATTGTAAATATTCTGAAAGCTGTGTAAATGCTTTGCAAAATTGTTGTGAAGTATTCTCCATATTTTATGTATCATGGTAAAGAACAGTGTTTAGAATTAAGAATACTTTAATTATTAGAATTGTAGAATTTATTATATGGTTCTGTAGAAGTTATTTTCTCTGATCTGTTTTTTTGACATGTTTTCCACCATTTTTGCCTTCTAATTTGTGCATACTATAACATATATAATCACTTATTTGTAAATTACTTCTTAATGTCTTAAAATGGTAATTATTTTAAGGTATTTTAGAATCCTTGAGATTTTGGAAATGTTAAAGGGATTTAAAAGAGAAAAATGTATTTATTATGGAATGTACAATACGTAGATATTATTTTGATGGCCTCTGAAATTTCAATGAGTATTTAATGCTCTATTAAAGGGTATTTTTCGCTATTTGGATTGGGATGTAGAATTTCTGGAACATGAAACTTTCTATAACTTTCCTTCCACTCCTTATCAAAACATGGAAGTACATGCTCTCTCTCTTACACACATACAGACAAGCATGAGCGCATATAAACACCAGTGTGTCTATTGTACTGCTGATATGCATGAAGCTTTTGTTTGCTATCAAACTCTGAGCTAGGTTGAGGGTAAATGGAAATGGGCTGAAAAGGAGAACAGAATGGACGACAGGACATATATTTCCAACTCAGTTTTTTGGATTGGAATTGGGCCTTGGAGTTGGAAGGGAAAAACTAGAAGTTGAAAGAACTGCTTGCATGATACTCTTCACAAAATTGTGGGCATGATGGAACTATTTTGTGTCTCATTCTCCACCCTCTTCATGAAGTATAGTACTGCTTCAGCATCCCGAAATTTAATGGCTTCAAGAGTTTCAGCATTCAGTATGCGTGGCACAGATTTTGAGTTTGTAGGCAACATCAGTGGGAGCAGTTGCCAGGTTATTCAGTAAGGCTCAATGAAATGGGGAGGGTAGATATTGAATGCTACTAGGTGATTATGGATTATGGCTCTTAGCTAAATGGAAATATTAGTGGAATCCATTTGGGAGTATTAGAAATAATCAAAGAATGCTTTGAATTGGTTAACATTCTTAATAGAGCCAACACAATTTGAATATGTATCTATGTATATGCACACACTGGTGAAACAATAAATTTGTGTGCACATATGTAATGTAAAATTTATGAATTTTTTGAATTAAAACTATTATAAAATGATTTTCAAATTATTTAAATTAGCTGGATGTGGTGGTGTGTATTCATAATACCAGCAATTTGAGAGACTGAAGCAGGAAGATCATAGTTCAAGGCCAGCCTCAGCAACTTAGTAAGTCTTAAGCATCTTGAAGATGTAAATAAAAAAGAAAAGGGCTGAAGATGTGGCTCAGTGGTTAAGCATCCATGGATTCAATCCTTAGTGACCAGCCCCTCAAAAAAGGCAAATTAATTAAATTAATTTCAAATTGTTACCATTATTGTCTAGGATATATGAAACTATTGAGCTTGGTGTAGTCAGAGATGGCTGTCTACAACCAATTATGACATGACAGCAAATGTCTTTGTTGAAACATTCAAGTTGATACAGATAGCAATTTCTGAAAGATGCTGCCACATAGACCCCACCTAGTCTGAGTCTACAATTAGCATATTGTCCCACCCAGGAGTAAATACTGTGCCAGAGCTGTGTCAGACAACAAGGTGTCAAAGACTAGCTCTCACCTTCCATAGTAAAAAAAAAAAAAAAAAAAAAAATTAGACAAGTTAACAAAATAGTAAAAGAAATTATTTTTGGCAGTTGAAGAAAAGCAGTACAGAACTGTGATTCCAATGGAAGTGACCATGAATCCTAGGGTCTACTCAGTTTTCTTCCTGCTGTAAATTTCCAATATGGGCCCAGGGAAAAAAATCCAAACAGATTCTGGAAAACTCACTGAGCTGAGAAGATGGAGACCAGTTTGGGTAGTCCGAGGCAGCTGGAAGTTACAGGGAGAGTTTTGGAAAAGGGTGCAGCTGTATATGAGGACTTCTTAAATCCATTTACTAATATCTCTATGTATAGAATACATTTCTTTAAAGACTGGCTATAGAGCTGTAAGCTGAAATATTCCTAGGGCTCAAGAAGAACAGGAAGACATTTGAGCTCTTAGCATTCAGAATAGAGGATCCTTGATGATCATTTGGGAAGTTTTATGGGGATTCTGTGAGCCCTACCTTTGAAGCCAAAAGTGAACTATTAGTAAGGTGAAGGCTGCCATAGAGCCACCCTAGCAAAGTGAGTAAGCAAAATGATAAAACTGATGCTCACGTAATTTAACTTGACCAAAGAAGACAGCAACATCCAAACATTTAAGAACACAACATTCACAATATGTAGCATCCAATAAAAAATTAGTAAGTATGCCAAGAGAGAAAAGATGATTCCAAACCAGGATACAACTAGTAAATAGAAAAAGCACAGAAGTGAGTGTTGGAATTAGCAGATAAAGATGTTAAAATAGTTATTATAGTAGTGTTTCAGTATGAAATGTAAACACAGGATAGAAATGTTGACTATTAAAAAATATAGGACTTACAGAAATAAAACAAAATAATAAAAAAATCCTGAATAAGAGTAACAGAAGTTTGGACAGTACAGGAGAAAAGATTAATAAATTTGAAGATAATGTGATAGAATCCACTCAAATGAAGAACAAGAAGAAAAGAGGAAAAATGAATAGAGTTTCAGCAACCAGTGGGAACTATATCAAATGGACTAATATATGTGTAAGTTGAGTTTCAAAGGGGCACTAAAAAATAAATGAAGAGATGATCACCTCAGATTTTCCAAAGCTACTGAAAATTATTCACCCACAGGTCCCAGAAGCTCAATGGACCCAAAAAAGATAAATACCTGCTTAAACAAGCACCTTAGCATACACCATAATCAAATTTATGAAAACTACTCAAAAAGAATATATATACAATCAAATAAAAATACACATTGTATGCAGAGAAATAAAGGTAAAAATTATAGTAGATTTCTTATTTGCAATTGTGTGAGCCAGAGGACAATGGGAAGGCATCTTTAAATAAATACTGAAAGAAAAAAAATCTATCAAAAGGAGTAAGAGTTGTTTAAAAGAGAGAAGATGAAACTCTTATAGTATGAGAAGGAACTTAACAGGTTTTATAGCTTTTAGAAAGAGATGATAATCAGAGTCCAGGCTCCACTGATACTAGAAAGGATGCCAGGGCTGTTGGTTTGGCCCATGATTTTCTAGTTAACCATACTGTACTCTGTTAGTCCTTGAATCTAAATTTTTCTGTGGCTTCCATTTGGATCAACCCTAACCCTTCATTTCCAGGATGGGCAAAGCTCCCGAATGGGGGAGTTAACTGGAATGTTTGGCCTCAGGGAATGGCCTTTCCATCTGAAAGGAACCTTGGTTGGGGTCCATTACCATGAGTGCCTGAAAATTGGCTAGCCTGTCTTGTTGGGTTTTATATGTGCCAGATTATCAGATCCCTCTCCCTGGATGAAATTTGTTGCATAAATTAACTGCACAGATGACATTAATAAGGATTGTTTCAAAATGTAAATTTAAGAAAGAGTCAACAACTGGAAGAAGGGAGATACAAAAAGTTATAGGAATGGAAATATATTTTAATATAAAAATTAGAAATTAAAAATGTTTCTGAATGACAAAGTATTTTATATAGTAAAGTAATATTCTTGTGCTAAAATATAAAACAAAAGAGAGAACAAAACTGGTGCAAACAAATTATAGAGTGTCTAAGTAAGCTGCACAAGGTTTGTGGAAGGTAAATTTCAAAAAGTTTGTGTGTGATAAAGTTGACCACAATTAACACAATCAGTTAATATAACTGATAACTTTAGGGTTTTTCCCTGAGGTCAAACATTAATGTACTAATAAATACCAGAATCTAATTCTCTATGTGTTGAAGTAACAAGGGTTTCTTAAAACAATGATCTGCTCTTATCTATCAAGGTAATTTCTTGTCTGTTAGGTTTTATTAAAGGGAAATTAGTCTTAAAGGAATTAGGGTTTGTACTATTCTGGTTAAAAAACAGCTATTATTTTATGTTATTATGCTACACTAAAGATTTTAAATTTTCTTTAAAGGTTAGACTTGGTTAATATAAGATCATCAGTGCAATTGTGATGCTTACTGGCTTCTTTATATATTAGATGATTTCATGTCCTATAAGTATACAAGTGTTTTAAAATATATAGCTTAGGAGGATACTATACCCTTTAGTTTGGTGTTTCCAAACTAAAATTGTTTGTAGCAATAGTCTTTTTCAGATTTATATGGAAATAACAAGGGGCTGGAGTGGTGGCTCAGCAGTGTACACAACAGTGTATGAGGACTGAAGGTCACATGGAAAACTAAATAAAAATTGCTTCTCTCTTTCTCTCCCTCTCACTGTCTCTTCTTTCTTAAAAAAAAATAACAAATTTAGTTAATAATAAAGGTAACCTGTTAGATAAAGGTAATCTGTTACATATAGAATGTTGTGTTATTTATTTAAATTGGGATAGAAAATTAAATGTGTTTTAAAAAATAATAAGAGCCTGATTTGTTTAAAAGTTGGGAGTGTGAAACATGGAAGCATTTTGCCACGTTTTTATCTCCACAAAGAGAAAGTTAGGAGCTCTCTTAGTTTTTGTTTGATTCATGTTTCAGATTTAAAGTGGTATTGTGTTAATATTCACATAGACTCAGGAAACTATATTAAATGATATTTCAGAGGCAAAGATCAGCTTCAGAAATAAAACAGCTTACCCAAGATTTTTCTGCCTCACCTGAGTTAAGAATCACTTCTTTAAAAATTCTCTGTTTTCCATGATGGGAAAAATTACAGCCTCTGGGACAGGAAGCCCCTGTATGTTTCCTCTGCTAGCAAAGTAATAAAACTTCCATTTCCTTTTTTAAAAAATTTTGTCCTCAGGCTTTCAACTTTTGGTAATGATATCATAATATTTTGGTTTCTCTTTTGAAAGTGCTATTATAAAAATAACAGCAAAGTAGAAGTGACTAAGATTAAGAGGGGCCTGGGATTTTCTCTTGTCTCATATTGAAAAGGAAGAGGTGGAGAGAAAATGGAGACAGAAAAAAGACTAAATGACATATTGACTATGTGAGAGGAAGTGAAATGTAATGAATGTTATATTTCTACTCTTGGTTTCTCCTACAACCAAGGAAAGTTATATTAAATTCTTAGTAAGGAATCTTCCTCCTTACCCCCTACAATTTCCACATAGCTCTCATTCCTTTAGATGCTATTATCCTAAGTTTTTTTCCCTTTGTGTGCAATGTTAGAGTTGCGTAATAACAAACATGATTGTGTCCTCTTCATTTTCCCTATGCAATTGAAATGATGACTCACTGAAAGATTATATTCTGGTGAAATATGTGTGATTTTCTCCAATTTTGATAGGAAAGTATATTCTTTTTTATATGAGTATGATAGTTTCATTTAAATGAAAATTTTCCCTATTTTTTCAAATTTTAAGAAGATGGCAATTTGGGGTATTGTCAGGATTTTTCTTCATATGCCCATTGGGAAGGAGGTTTGAATTATTTAAATAATTTAAGTTAGTACCATCCCTGAGTTTAGGGAATTGTGGCTTGGAACACACAGAAAAATGATCAGTGTTTGAGTACTTATAGACTCTGAAATATGTGGAGTGATCATTTTACATGCTATAACTGCACTTTTGGCTCATAAGTGATATCCTAAGATCTGAAAACTTACTGATCAGGAATAATTCAATGACCCATTTTTGGCTAATTTGAAATGTTTGGGCTTCCTAAAGTTGCAATATCACCTTAGAAAACATTAGTATATGGATATTATTCCATGAAAATGACATTTTTGTTTGTTTTACACCCAAAGATGTTCTCCACATGTACTAAGTTCTTTGATTTATTTTGCTTAAATTTTTACCTTCTTCTGTGGATTCTATGCTATGTTTCTCTGCTAGGATTTAATGCTGGATATTTGAAGAAAATACACAATCCCTTATCACTGTTTTTGCTCAAAGTATATATTAAGAACTAAGATTTTCAGGATGATCTGCTCCCTGTGGGCTTGATAAGGATTTCTTTAGGTGAACAATAAATAATAACTTCCATATCTGATACAAGATATCTCACTTAGATTATTATACAAATAACTTCGATGTCTTCTTCCTTTTCCTCAGACTGGAAATTTACTTTAGTATTTTCTGTCTGTTATTGGTTACCTTGAGCATTTTATTATTCAAATCAGTGAAAATGTATTTCCCCTCTATGTCAGTCTCTATTTTTGGTCTACAGCCAAACTTATAAATCTTTCCCTTCTCCAGCAGCCCCTCTGTCATTGTGTTTGGATGCTTACATGCCATTTCTCCTGGATTAATGAAACCTTATACTGACTGGTGTTATTTGCCACTTTCCAACCAGCACTTTACATTGTCACTAGATTCATCTTTCTGAAAAGCAAACTACCTTTTATGCTTTAAAATTTTCGGTTTCTCCTTTTTTCTTTTTTTGCCTTTTGAATAAAACATCAATTCTTTAGTACAGTTCCAAACTTCTTTAAGATCAGTTCTCTATCAAAGAAATTTCCAAGGTGAGTTTGAGCTGAAAATAAATTTCACATGACTCAGCAAAGAGAAAACTGTGGCAGTTTCTACCTAATAACTCTGGTCAACTCTTACAAATAGCCTGGTGGTCCATTTTCAGAATGCACTATTTAGCCTTAATTGAAATATAAGATCCGATAGTAGCCATGTTAACTATCACTGTTCCTTTTGCCCTCCCTAACTTTAAGATTAGCTAATCGTGTAGATTGTAACCCTGAGCTCCTCCTATCATAGTCAGGGGCAGTGATGCATTGGGGGTAAAAACAGACTGCCCACCCAAGCGTGCTTGCTTGTCTGACTTTGTTTGGTAGCACACCCTTCTGCATAAGAAAGTTTGCCTTGCCAAGCTACTTGGGAGCATGTGTTTGATTCTTTGCTGCACCCTGATATTTCTAACGCTTAACTGTAGCTCTATAGAGAGTTTTTCACCTTAGCCGGAACATGATGGAAGCCATCTTATTCCTACTGGACTGTGGGCCAGTAATCACTCAGTTAAACAGAATACATTCTTAAAGTATTCACATTCCTCTGACTAAATCTGCGTTGTTTTTTGTGAGGCAAGAAGTGCCATGACCCTAATGGGAAGCATATTTTAGTCACATTCATATAGAAGAATCAGGCCTCATGTGATGAAATGCCAATGACAAATTGAACAATTACTTTTGTTCAAACGTCTCTTTGTTACTAATCCCTTACCTTGGTTCTAAAGTCAGAAGTAACCCATTCTCCTTTTGTGCTATGAAAGCCCCTTTAACACAACTTTGCTTAGCGATAATTTTCCCCCCTATCTCTGTTTCAACAAAGGGTTGAAGTTTTTGAGTCAAGAACTTTTTTGTGTTTACCTATAATGTCTCACAGAGTCTGGCTCAAAGATGTAACTTAATATATGTGAATCAAGTTCATGCCAAGACTAAAAGTATGAGGCTAGACATAAAGCTATTATAAATAAGGTAATTGTAGAATGCCCGGTTTGAAACTTCTGGAAGGATATGATACGCCTCCCTGCTCTTCAAATCCAGAACCTCATAGATCAAATATATGTCACTGTTAGAAATGCAAATGCAAGAATATAAAAAAAAATACCAGCTTACTGGGAGTGTATTACTTTGACTTTGGCATTTATTTATATCTAAACAAATTTTGCTTTTTAATTTTTTTTATTAGTGCCTTATAATGGGATTCATTTTGATATTATTTAAGTAATTTTTACTGATGACCTAGTAAGTAATGTTCTGGTCTTGACAACAAAATCAATGTGGGTTTTTGATTTCTCAATTACCTTAGAGTACAGGTATTTGATTTTTTTTTTTAAAAGAGAGAGGAACAGTGAGAGAGAGAGAGAAAGAGAAAAACAACCTTATTTAGTTTTTCACACGGCCTCAGTTACTCCAACACTCAGTTGTGTATGTGGTGCTGGGGTTTGAACCCGGGTCCTCGTGCTCACCAGGCAAGCGCCGAAACTGCTGAGGCACCGCTCCAGCCCAGGTATGATTTTGGTATATAGTATCTTTCTAATGTTCA
>PVKS010016703.1:0-43436 GCA_004027875.1 Aplodontia rufa
ATTTATCCCCAGGCTGATATAATCCTGCCCTTCACTGTGACTGGAGGAGCTCAGGAGTACAATCTACATGATTGGCTAATATAAGATGGGATAGGTACTGGAAAGGGTTAGATGGTTAAACAAGTGGGCAATTACCAGTGTGGGTTGTAGGAAGTAGGCAGTTGGAGATGTAAGGAGACTTGTGTTGGGGAGTTTTAAACATGGCTTCCTCCTAGCTTCTTGATTCCCTGACTTAAGATGGCTTCAAACTTAAGTTACAGTAGCTATGCTTATAATTGTATTACAAACTTTGATAGAAAAAAGAACATACCTCTTACAGTTATAAGTGACTCTGGCAACACAAGAAACGTAAATTAAGAAAAAATGACATTACTGTATGTTATCAATGTATATTTTCCAGTTAGTATTTTGTTAAGTTAAAATATGCAATTTGATTAAAGTACATGTAAAGAAAATCTCTCATATATGTAAATGTAAATACTGAAATGGACACATGTGTTTTATGAAAAAGTAGTTCACATGTATCAACATTCAAGTTTTACCTCTGCAGATTGATTTTAAGAATTCTCACACCATTTAATTCTGCTTAATGTTAAAAAATTGTTCTTGAAATTCCTTTTAGTAGGAAAAAATAATCTAAATATTTAATGTAAGTTAACATTTAAAGTAGTGATTATCAATCAAATGTTTTATTGTCACTATATCAAATGAAATAGAAGCATTTATTTTTCCTTATATAACATTAATCTAGGGGCTGGAGTGGTGGTTTGGCGGCTATGGCGCTTGCCTGGCATGCACAAGTATGTGAGTTCAAACCCCGGCATCACGTACACGAGTCCAAGGAATGAAAGTCACATGCAAAGCTAAACACAAATTGCTTCTCTCTCTCTCTCTCTCTCACTGTCCCCTCTTTCTCTAAAACAAACAAACAAACAAATCATTAATCTAGATATATGTTATAAACTGCAGGGAATTTGGGGATTAAAAAAACAAATATATATGTATGTTTCATATATGTATATGGCCAACATAAAGGAGATACCCAAAAGGTTCAAATTAGTCAAATTTTTGGTAGTATTTTGAGAAATTTGTTTGCTTACTTTCTTAATTTTTTGTTTCTCTCCTCCAAGTTTTCTAATGTAGACATGCATTTCTTTTAATACAAAACTATAATGAAAACAAAAGTAAGATTTACAGCAAAGTTTTTTCACTTCTTAATAAAAATAAAATACTCCCAATGTTACAATATGTAAATGACTTTGTAATTCTTTTTATTTGAATTGCATTTATTTAGAAGGATCATAGATGGAATTTTGGTTTTCAAGACTGAAAACATGCCTTGGCGTAATAGTCTTGTATTTTAATTACCAATCAAATGTTTGTCTGCGCTGATAAAGGAGACTGTTACTTTTTTGGCAACACGCTTTCAAATCAGCAGCTCTATCTCTCAGTTTTTATGAAAACAGACTCGTGTAAATATGTTTTAATTGATTCCTTTAAATTCAATAATATTTTATCTCCTCTAATAGGAAGATAAGTGCATAGATTAGACATTACAGAAATGAACAAATAACACTGAAATAAAGAAGTGACTTTTGAGAAGAACATTATGAAAAAAACAAGACATAAATGAACAACTGGAGAGTTTTCTCCAATAAGGTGTTATGCTAATTACCAAGGTAATTCTTGGGACCATTAGCATGTCCTACATTTTTATCATGTAAATAAGTTTTGTATAACCATTCAGAGAAAATTCATAATGACACATTAGCATCAAAAGTTAAAAAGGCGGGGCTGGAGCGGTGGCTCAGCGGTTTCGGCGCTTGCCTGGCAAACACGAGGACCCGGGTTCAAACCCCAGCACCACGTACACAACTAAGTGTTGGAGCAACTAAGGCCATGTGAAAAATCTCAATAAAGTTGTTTCTCTCTTTCTCTGTCTCTCTCACTGTCCCTCTCTCTTTAAAAAAAAAAAAAAAAGTTAAAAAGGCAATCAATATTATGATTTTGGTCAAATAAAATGTCTGTTGTTTCTATGAAGGTGTCTTGGTGAGACAGACCTTTGAATTTGCAGACCCAGTAAAGCAGATTGTCCTCCTAATCATCCCCATCCAACTCAGTAAAAGTATGTATAAAACAAAATCATGATCCTCCCTCAAGGGGGGAATTCCTCCTACTTGACTGCTTTCAAACAAGGACTTTCTCTTTTCCAGTCTTCAGGTTCAAACTGAAACACTGGTTTTACCTAGGTCCCTAGCTGCCCTTCTTCCAAATGAAAGCACACTACCACGTCTTCTGCTTCTCCTGTTTTTGGATTCAGACTGGAACTAGATACACCATGAGTGCTCCTGGGGCTCCACAGTCTCAACTCACCTGAAAGAGCTTGGGACTTGTCAGCTTCCATATTGTGAAAACAAATTTCTTGTTTTACTGTCTGTGTTCCGTGTTTCTGGAGAGTGATGACTAATACAAGGTCCATCCAATTCTGAAGGTTTCCCCACTATATAGTAATAGGTACAATCAGCTCCCCCACTATAGCAGAATTATTTCTTTAGTGACAATAGATACATCAAGAAATCCAGTGATGTTCTACTCTGTTAACTACTTTTTGATTCCAAACTCGTCTTCTTTGGCAATTTCACATAATAGGAAGAGTGAACTAGTCAGGTATGGATATGGATCTCTATTATCTTAGATATTGTATTTAATATTGCAATTTTATGAATATTTCTTGAATTGTTTAGAGCTGTTTCTTACTATTTGAATATTAAGACCCTAAATCCCTGTCAGACACTGAATGGTTCAGAATTCCGGATCTTCAAAATTCTGATACAGCCACCTAGAGAATATCTTCATCTAGATGTTTTAGGAATCAGTTCTCTTCTCAGGCAAAAGGTCACATTGTAGAACTCCTTTAAACCAACATATAAAAGAATAAATGCTACCGAATATGTATTTAAAGCATTTTGAGACTTTCCATAGCAATTCTCCATACTTTTACCATATTTGTACTTCCGTTTGGTGGGGGATGGAACATGGTCCATTAGTCAAAACTAATGCCCTTGCAGCAGGGCCCCTGAGGCTTATTTTAAAATGAATGTGGCTTTCTTTTCCTCTTCTCCTTCTCACCTTCCCTAACCTGAGGGTAGGGAACAAGATTACTTTTTTCCTGTTGAAGCCCAGTTATCTGTCTTTGAGCCCCCACCCACCTCAGCAACCAGGAGATTCAGACCTGGGGGATGGTGCTGGATGACCTAAGGAATAGCTGTCTCCCAAATTAACCAGTGAATCACAGTTCCTTGCTGGGAACACCTGGACTATAGCCTTTGAATAGCTTCTTTAAAAGCTCTCTACTTCCCAGGATGGATAGAATCACAGCCTCTGAGAAAAGTGATCTCTGTGCTTCTCCTTTGCAGCAAAGTAAGAACAGTTTCCTTTTCCTCAAATCTGTGATCTCCTTATTGAATTGGCATGAATTGGCATCAGGGACAAGGACTAAGCTTTCAGTAACAGGAGATACTGGGATTGAACCCAGGGGAACTTAATTACTGAGCCACAACTCCAGCCCTTTTTATTTTTTGAGACAAGGACTTGCTAAATTGCTTCAGGGCGTCAATTAGTTGCTGAGGCTGGCGGGAAACTTGAGGTCCTTCTGCCTCAGCCTCCTGAGTTTCTGAGATTACAGGTGTGGGCCACCATGCTGGGTGTGTACTTTACTTTTAAAAAGTCATACAGCAGGAAGGGGAACCAAGTATCTGTAAATTAGAGAAGGGGTGGAGGATATGGTTTGAATGCAAGGACTTTGGAATAAGCTGACTCTGAATTCCACTTCTTTCACTTGCTGTTTCAGCCTGCAATTATTTATTCTCTTTTCCCTCAATTAGTGCTCCATTTATAAGATTGAAATAATGATGCCACCTAATCTTAGGGTTATTTTGAGAAATATATATCAGTTAAATTCATTACTGGCTGGTGTTTACGTGGACTACTTCGATCTCAGTGGGCATGAGTATTTCAACCTTGTGTACAATCTATATTTAAATATAAGTTAACACGTGGCATGTTCATTCATAAATTTGGCAGAATTAACTGGTAAAGTCAAGTTTCACTTGTAACCAAATCATAAGCCCTGAAATGCAAATACGTGCCTTAAAGAAGCACTATTTCTTTTCATGATAGGTTGTATCACTTATCATCCCTGGTGGTTTATTCAGTACAAGAGCCCTGGAAATTCATTTCAACACAATGCCTTAAGAAGATACACATGGGGCTGTGTGTGATATGGCTCAGCAATATCACACTTGCCTGGCATGAGGGAGGACCTGCTTTTGAACCTCAGAACCACATCAAAACTCAGTGTTACAGCAAGGAAAACCAGATGAAACACTAAATAAAATTGATTCTTCTTTCTTACTCTCTCTTAACACACACACACACACACACACACAAACACACACACAAACACACACATCTGTTTTATGTGTGTCCAAGAGTTGAAAAGTCTTCACCAGATTTAGAGTAGATCCTAATTGTAAGGAAACAAGCGAATGAAGGAAATAAAGAGAGAGGAAAGCGGCAGCTCAACAGTGACACAGGTTAATTAGGAAGAAACCTGCGGAGGGGGGCAGTGGAGTCTGGGACCCACCTGCCCAGTATAGACTGGGGTAGATATAGAGGGAATGAGGGGGCAGGGGCCAAGGAGCAAGTTTTCTGGTTAGACTGGGTTTTTCAGTAGGATGGGGATCCTCTAATAAGGGCCTCAGGCAATAAATTCAGATGAGGGCCCCAGTCCTCATCTGATTTCAAAACAGTGAGTAAGGGATTTGCTGCTGGGCTGAGTGACTTCTGGTAATTTTCAATATCCATCATTGTAGACTCTATCACAAAGGTAAATATTTCTAGTCATAACAAAATAATCAGTCACTCACCACTATCACATGTCTGTGGGTTTCATGATTTGGAGAAGGTCATAACGGCATGTTTCTTAGACTAATTCTTAGATATTGGAAGATATTTTGAGATTTACTGGGCAACAAAGGACAGTTAGGACTATCCAGTTTATTTATCTGATGTGAAATGGTTTTTAAGGGTTACCAATTGTCACAAATCTGTGTATTCACATGTAGAGAAGACCCACATATTTGAAAGCACAGACTACATCATGAAATTTAATTCAGAGTATCTTAGAAATACCCCTGTGGGTTAAGAATACTGTGGATACTGATATTTCACTCCTTGTAGCATGGGTTAGACAAAAGTTGAACTTTCACTTAAAATGTGTGGATGTGAGTATGTGTATGTGTGTTTGTGTCTGTCTGTCACTATGGCTTGCTTAGGAAGCCCCTATGAAAGTAGAACTTAGTTACATTTTTCTGAATTTAAAGTGTATTCTATTTGTCCATCCCAATTTTTATAAAAGAGAAAGTTAAGAGACTTAAATGATAAAAGAGGAAATTACGTAGTGACTTAAATATACTTCTTTCTATGAAATCCAGAATTAAAAATATACTTCCTGAAATTTAGAATACTATGATAAAAATAAATTAAAGACTGGAAGAAGAGATATCAACTTAGTTATGAATACAGGAAATGAATACAGTTATGAATGTAGTATTTGTATAATATACAGTAAGATCAAGAAAAAAAAGCATGCTGAAAGATAAAGCCCCTGTATGGTGGTACACACCTGTAATCCCAGAAACTTGGGAGGCTGATGCAGGAAGATTGCAAGTTCATGGCTGGCTTAAGCACCTGAGAACTTATTGAAATGCTGCCTCAAAATAAAAAATAAAAAGGGCTAGTGATTTGATTCAGTGATAAAGTTCTCTGGGATTAATCCCATCACAAAAGAAAAAAGAAAGAAAAGAAAAAAAGAAAGAAAGAAAGAAAGAAGAAAGAAAGCCTGGTTTGTAATGCCACATGCTACAGAGATAGTATGCACTTAAGCCTGGGGAAATAGATCAAGGCAGTTGGCTAAGAAAGAGTTGATGTAATTCTTCCAAAAATTCCTGCTCTATTTTGGGGGATCAAAATAGGAAGATATACTTGGTATTTGAATAATAGAAAGTTTTTGTCAAATTTTTGGTCTCTCTTAGGTTTGATTTCCTTATGTCTAAGTTTAGACAAATTGTATTTTTATTTTGAAGAACAAGTTTGTATTAGTCCTATCAATCTTCAATGCTTTGATCAGTTTGTTTCATATATTCATTCATATATTTCATATAGTAATTCTCATATTCTAAATTCAAAACTAGGAGACTCTGAATCATCCCTATGACTGTATTCCTATTTTGGTGGGGAGGGGGTTAGGATTCACAGCAATTCTTCCTGGATATCCCCCGTCATTTTGATCTTATTTCCCATATCTAACTGCATGTCACTTTTGTTCAAGAGCTGTGGAGTTGTTCCATTTCCCCATCACAGTGGTCTGCTTCATTCTCAGTTTCAATTTCCTGCTAATGTCTATTGGGTGTACTTTGCTTTCTCAGCTCAGTTGTCAACCCAGTTCCTTCAACAGACACAATCTCTGTCCTTCCCTTGGAAATTTGCATTAGCCTTGGCTGTGCCTTCGTCTTGACGTAAGCACTGCAATGTGCCAGGCTGGTAGAATACTCACTTGCTTATTTGAGAAATGTATTTCTTCAATTTCCTCTTTTTTTTTTTTTTAGAAATCTTTATATAATAAAGTAATTCATATTAATCAATGGTAATAAAGATTTTTAATGTGTGTAATTTCAGACTAGAGCATGAGATAATTTGAGTCAAGAAGCATGATGCTGGCTTTGAATTTCTCATGCTTTGAACAATGTCTGCTTTATCCTTATAATGACATTCATATGAAATAACACAGACATGTAAGAGATATGAAATGCATCAACAAAACCCATTGTCTTATTGTGGACCTTTCTAGGGCCTAAGGCAGCCAATGTACTCTCATATCAAATAAGACTTTCATTGCCTGGGATATTCTTTCTGACATTTTCTATACTGTTCCCATGTTCAGAATAAGCATATTCATATTGAGACACAGGTATAGGCACTTATCCATTTAGGTGTGTAAAAATATAGCAGGCTTTTAATTTTTTGTAAGTAATGATGCTTGCAGCATTATTTCAACTACATTAAAATCAGGAAAAATGAAGCTGTTACCTCCAAATATCATCAGCATTGGTATCGTATGATGCCTTTGCTTTTGTAGCAGTAGGCCTAGTGGTAGTGGGTATAAGTGCTCCTGGGGCACAGTCCCTCTCAGGTGAGAACATGGCCATGTGAGGTTAGAAAGACTTGGCTTAAATGACAATTGTTAGCATACTTTGCAAATGCTACCTTCAAGACCTGCCAAACACTTGTCATTTTTTAATTTCACCTACAATTGCTATGAGCTTTGCTCGTAATTCAGAAAGGGGAACAGCAACAGTGAAAGAATGTGCTGCTCCTTCTCACGAGAGGGACAAATGCTGAGAAATGCTGATGTCTTGAGAAGAAGATCATCGTGAAGGCCATTAGACTAGACAGAATAACAACGGATAGTAGCAGGATGGCTTGCGTGACTGAGAGGAAAAGAAGTTTGCACTTTGAGGAGAGTGAGAGGAAAATCTGTACACATATAGATATAAATATATAGAGATGCTTAAAACAAAGCAAAGATGATATGAAAGAATGTTCTATAAATGCAATTTCTCATTTAAAGTGAGTTCTGTTGAATCATGTTTGAACAATGTAAGAACTGAAAATGAGGATCTTATTCACATATCTGCATTGCCTTTGAAAGAGAATTGCAGCTAAATGGAAGAGTGTATCTTTAATAAATGAAGATACCTAGCTGGCAAGACACATTCTAATTTACAGAAAATCCCTTCGTTAATAGTAGTGTTACCTGTATATTCATTTTTGTAACTCAAATCAGATCTTGTTTCCAAATTGCTTTTCTGTCCTTCAATTATTTTGCCATGACAGAATTTAAAATCACATCACATCAAAATTCAAAACTGGGAGCTGGAGCGGTGGCTCAGCAGTGATAGCGCTTGCCTGGCATGTGCAAGTATGTGGGTTCAAATCCCAGCACCCATGTACACAACTAAGTGTCAGAGCAACAAAAGCCATGTGAAAAACTCAATAAAAGTTGATTCTCTCTGTGTCTCTCTCTCACTGTCCTTCTCTTTAAAAATAATAATAATAATAATAATCCAACCTGGCAGCATATAGCCAGCAATTTATAAATATGCACTGATATTTTTATCTCCCATGCACTCATGGTTTTCATTCAAACTGTTCTATTATTTGTGGACAAGTCCATCTTCCCCATCTCCAAAATTTCAGGGAGAAAAAACAGTTAGATGCCAAGAGCCACATACTTGCATATAACAATGCACTATTAATTTTGTGTGTTTTTCCATGTCAGAAAGTCACAATTCAGAGGTGATTAACATTTTCAAGATTACACAGCTAATTTAGCAGATATGGGATATGAACCCTGAACTCCTTGACGTGAATTTGGTACTGTTTTCATTATGCTTTTCATGTGGAATATTCTATATTTATTCATGGTTGATTCTCCCCTTTCATTGCCTAAAATCAAGGACAGTTTTTCAAATAATAGTGTTCAATAGATGCTAAATACATAACACATAGCTTACTCAATATTAAAAGTAAAATATTAAAACTAAAAAAGAAAGGAAGATAAAGTAATTTTCCTTACATAGTCATTAGCAGTTTGATTTTTAAAAAATTTCTTCACCTGATGTACTTGACAAAGCAATTATATTATCACATATCATTAACACTCAGAGACCTTAAATACACTCATGCCTATGTAAGGTAAAAAATTTTGTCATCTGATTTGGATATTAAGTTGTATGTAGTAAGATAATTTTTTACAAGAGAGAGGGACAGTGAGAAAGAAAGAGAGAATCAATTTTCTTTAGTTTTTCATGTGTGTTTCATTATTCCAACACTTCACTATGTATGTGATACTAAGGTTCAAACCTGCGTCCTTGCGCATGCCAGGTAAGCACCGCAACTGCTGAGCCACCACTCCAGCCCCCGTAATATAAATTTAATAAGAATAAATATTAATCATGCATTCTGGTATAAAGAGTATTAAAAAAAAACTTAAAGAGATTCACCCATTCAATAGTCTATCATATTTTAATAGGGGGAGTCAAAGAAAACATATCCTTGTTGACCAGGATTCATAAACAAATTAGAAATATTCCATCAACAATACTGGAAATATTTGGAGAAAGAAAAAGAGAGAGAGAAGGTCTTAGCAAAGATATGGTAACTTTCCTCCAAGATTCTAATGTGGTTATGAAGAGCAAGATTTGAAATGATTATATTTGTTTTTGAAGTGGTGAAATTCAGGCCATGGAGTAGAATAATTACTTCTCAATGTTAAACTAATTTAAGCAAAGATGGAATAAAATGCTCAGGAGATGGAAATTTCCTCACCGCTGGTGTTATCTATGCAGAAATATAAAAAGAAAACATTTGTTGGGGAGTTTAATGATTTGGTTCCTGCATCAAATGCTGGAAACATTTGATTCCATCAGTGAATTTTTTTTCCCACATTGTCTTTCTGCCTTCCAGTTATCTACTCTTTGCATGGCTGTGAGACAGCTGTTGTTGGGGCATGGATAATATTCCTCACCCTCATTTCCAGGTGGGTTAGATAGTCTCACTACACTCTCCAGTGGCACAGTGAATGACACATTGCCCCTAGGTTGTCTTAAGGACTCATTCAGCAACTTGTGTTCATTACTTTCTTTCCATTTGTTCCCTGTGTGCTTCATTGGCAGGGGTCATACCCCTCTTTTACCCACTGTTCACTCACCTTCATAGAGGAGATAATAAAAAAAATTATTGACTGACTAATAATTTTCTTGGGTTCCCATTCAGAAGCCATTTTTGGATGTTCTCAGGGAATGAGTAAAGAGTGAAAGTAGAATGTAAACTTGATGTCCACAATACAATTAGGTCTATGTGACCCTAGCTCCATCCATGGTCATCTTAACTAAAGTTTATAAAATCCAAGAGAGCTCCTTCAATGCAATATTTTAAATTTCTTATCCAAACTTATCGCTTATCCTTTCAGCCAATGTTTATCCCTGATTAAAGACATTTATTTTCCTACATATTCACTTCTCATTGAACATCTGGACTTGGATGATTTTGAGCTCTCTCTTTCAATTTCTAAAGGTTGAGATATAAATGATGTTTTAGAACCAAGGGCCTCATGCATGCTGGGCAAGCACTTTCCCAGTGAGCTACATTCCCCAGCACGACTTTCCCTACTTCACAGAAATTAATCTAGTAGCAATATCCTTGCTTGAAACAGATATTTACTGAACAGAAGGTGAAGGCTATACATTTAAACGAAGGAGAGAGGACTGTTAGCATTCCATGGCTCTATTCAACACGTAAACGAAGGATGTGTTAGGACTGTCACATTGCATATTTCAAGTAAGAAAGAAATACACCTCTCCTGAAGATGAAGGAGAAAAGTCCAGAATATCACTTCACATTTTCGCAAATGTTTTGAATATTCCCATTTACACGTTGAAATCATTTCAATTATTCTGAACAAAATACATATTACTGCTTGGGTGATCAGTCAAAACTCTAAATGTGATTTCACTTGTTAGTGAAAGGAGCAGTTGGGGATGAGCTTGTCCTCTCCAAATCCCATCCCTAAATGGAAACGTAACACAGTAACTCAGCAATATTCCGCCAGGGTAGGATGGTACTCTGGCCACAGAAAACTCCAGTTATTTGACCTCTTTGCCAAAACCATCCCTGGTTGAAGAACTGAGACCCTTTGGGGGCCACTAAACATTTCAGAGGTTAATTTAAACCTCTGTATGTTCTGTCTTTGAGGGGCAACCTCAGCTCTCACCATCCTTCTCTTTGAAGCTTTGAAGAGACAGCCAACCCCAAATGATTCTGATACAGTGATCTCATTTTGAACATTTTCCTCAGGGTTTTCATCGGCTCTGCTGATTACCTCTTTCCTTAGAGCAATTTCAATTTCCTTATGACTCAGCAAGCAGCATTTGGATCGATACTGTATTTTTTCCCCTCTTTAGGTTCTGGATCTGCTCTTCATCTTTTTTTTTCCCCCTAAAACAAATTTTAAAACCTTTTCCTTCCAAAACGCAAAAACTTTTAAAACCTGGAACTGTATCCTTTTGCAAAGTCTTTGATTGACGTGTCATGTTGTGTCACATCACGTGAGGGGACTCTTGCCTCCCTGCTTTGTACCAGTCAGCAAGCAGGAGAATGACGGACGGATCTGAACACGGGCATTAGGGCACAGGGCATTAGGGCACAGGGTGATGATTGTGGTATGGTTACTTTGAGGCTTTACAACAAATTCTGCCAGTGGATACAAATATGAATGCTTTCAGATCCTGTTTGCAAACCAAATTGAACACAAATGCTTCCAAGTATAAAAGATACAAAGTTAAAAGCACTGGGATATGGCCAAAGCCCTGAAAAAAACCTTTTCTGTTGATTTCCTCTGGGTATAATTGATGTGGATACTAAGTGTGTTTGTTTTAATTTTTTTTTGTTTCCTTTTACGAATGCTACAAGTTAGCTGCTGTAATAAATCCTCCAGGGACTTTTCTGTTGAGATATGTGCCATTAGGTTAATAATGTGCAACTGATCCTGAAACCACAGACAATACACTCCCAAAACTGAGGACAGGCTTCCCCGACCTGATGATGCTACTGTGATGTGTACCACTGGCTGAACTTTGTGAAATAGGTTACTCATGTGACTTTAAAGTTTTAGCACTATTAGATACATGTCTAAAATACAGTATATTTTCCATCAGACAAAAGTTTTCTCATTAATACATGCATGTATTCAAATCCCTTCTTATTCCAATTCTGTATAGAATGTGCATCTACATCTTATAACACATTGGACTGAGATTTTATTGACGTTTAATATTATTTGGAATTTTCTAGAGAGATCAACTGCATGAAAACTTATTTATTATTATTGCCACATTATCCAAGCAAGCCTACTGAATTAATTCAGTTACAGTGCTATTGACTCAGATGCTCTGTCCTATACAGGATATTAGGATCCCAGGTAATGTGAATATCAAAGGCTGAGTCAGGAAAAGAATATGAAATCATCTGATGGAACTGAGGATAGTTTTTCAAGTACAGAGTAAGATTTTAGAAGGAGATTCTCATCCAAAAAATCTAAAAACACAGCAAGATTTTATATATCTATATGCATATATATGCATATAATTATTAGTTTCTGATAAAGTTAATAGTTCAGGAAGGTGTCAGATTTACGACCCAGTCTATATCCCTACATAAATCTGAGTCACATTTATTAAAATTCCAATATCTTCTATCTATAGATATATGGTCAGTTTTCAATGAAATTTTTTGAGTATGATAAGGAAAAGAAAAAATATCTCTCATTTATATAGCACCCATCAATCAGAATGTTCTTTATGCACTGTGTATGGTTAATTTTCCCCCCAAATACACATGTTAAACTCCTACAGGTCTATCAGCAATTTCATGAGGCTATTTTAAGATGATATTAGAGAAAAGATTTAGCAGAATAAAAAAGTCTTGTGGAGCCTTCCTTCAACTTAAGGAAGTTCAAGCTATTTTTATATTGTCTAGTTCTTTGTGGAAATATTGCTAAGAACATAATAAAAAAATCCAGTGGATTTGCAGCCGGTGACATGTAGGTAGGCACTTGGTCACTTAAATTAAAGAAATATAGAAAACTTAAACTGAGTCAGACTCAGGTAAAAAGGGATGAAGTAGGTCTATGATTGCTCTGAGAACTTTTCTGGATAGTTTATAATTTTTTTACACCCTATTAAATTACCCTTTGCGCCTTTCTCTTCCCAAGTACCTGTATTCTCATACCTTCCTTAACCACACAATTAAAGTTGTTTTCAGGAGAGAATAAGGAATTTACTTAACCCTAGAGTATGTCTAATGTTAGCAAGTTTCATTCTCTGGGATTCTTTTGTTTGTTTTTTTGTTTTGTCTTTTGAGAGTGGGAGAGAGAGAGAGAGAGAGAGAGAGAGAGACAGAGAGAGAACTTTATTTATTTTCTTTTCTTTTGGCCTTGTTTCCTTGGACACTTATGTGTGTATGTGGTGCTGGGGTTTGAACCCAGGTCCTTCAAGCATAACCAGGCAGTTGCTCCAACCTCTGAGCCACTGCTCCAGCCCCAGGGTTTTGTTCTTTAAAAGCTAATAAAACTGTAAGCAGAGAAAAACAAGTTCAGGTGTCAGGATGAAACAGCTGAGCCTTCTTTTTTCAGGTTGTTTCACAGGGATGGTCACCAGTTTTCTAATATTTCTTCCATTAGATTTACCTTAAACTTAGGAATGCAGAGTGGCAAAATGAAGAAATCTCATGGGATCCTGCTTGGCTTATTCTGAGGCTGATTTGAAAAATGAATGGGAGGTGGGAAAGAGTAGGTGATTGATTTTTTTTTTCTTATAAAGGTCAGACCTTTAGAGGGAACTTTAAAAAATGCCTGCCAACTCAATATGTGTACTTAAAAACATGGCTGGTATTATGCATGATGGAAGTTAATGTATGCTATTAAAATTGAAATACAATATAACCAGAGGCTAAATGAATTTCTTTAACCTAGGAAATAGGATTGAGACTTTGTATTATAAGATTGTAAGAGAATTTGAGAATAAGCCACAAAAAGAAAACAATACCAAAGGACAACAAAATATTCTAAGATATAACTACAAAGTAAAAAAAAAAAAGGTAGCGATAAATGTAATAGTATTATAAACACACAACATTTTGCCATTTTGTAATCAATTTACACTGACCTTCTTATAATATGCCCTTCTGAGTGAATGATAGAAAAATTCAATTAAGATAGAAAGTGAGATATTTTCAACATAAGGTAAAGGGAAGAGATTTAGAAATGCAGAAAACAATTGCCCAAATTGGAATATTGTCAAATATAAATTAACAGTCCCATCTTGTCAAATTATCCAGAAACTTTACAGCTCACTGGTAGGTGGTACCATTCTTTTATCTCTCACCAGAAAGACTCATGAGATTCTGCTTCTCTGAATTTTGCAGGGTTTCCTGTTTGCTCAGCATTTTTGCATATGTGTGCCTTGTCCAAGAAGAATATATAGTTTGCATTTGGGTCTGTATAGTTTGCTGGGTGAATAGTCTGACAAGGTCCTGTTCACAGTTGCGTGATATACAATCCTCCTTGGCATCTCTCTCCAAATCCTGTTTTGTTGAAGAACGATTTTGTGGGTATAGTTATAACACCCTGGATTCCAACTCCATTTTGAGGGTTTCACGAAATTTAAACTGAAACCTTTCAAAAAAAAGATATTTTTTTCTTCCAAAAGGAAAACTGAAATCTTAAAAAAAAAAAAGATATTTTTTCTTCCAAAAGGAAAAACAGTAAACAACAAACAAATAAACAAAAGAAAAACCAAAGAAGCTGTTAGGGATTGACATTATTTGCAAAGTGTAGCAGCCTACTCCACAGTTGAACTTCGTATCAGGCCTGTTCCTTTCTTAATCTCTCTGGGCTTTTAATTTTCTCTATCCATATGCATCTTAACTTTATAAAACACTAAATATTTCCCCTTTCCAAGTGATCATTTTTGGTAGGGCAAGTCATGAATTTTAGTGAAAGCAGGGCTGGTCAGTATTATCTGAAATGCCACAGGAATCACATCCTCATGGAGTGGCCTTATGCTTATTATGTAGTAAATGTAATTGCCACACCCAAGGCTCAAATGAATGCAGACTGTTAAATGGTGAGATGTCAGGAAACCATAAGTAGAAATGCCTTGACTCAGCAGATCCCTAATACTTCACATTTTAACCACACTTCCTTTGTACAAAGATTTGTTCCCTGAGTCAATCAAGGGATACTGCTTTTAACTATGCGTACAGAGTTCTGCATCTCACAGACCACAGAATTAGTCGGCAACACAGTACTATGTTGATTATAAAATCTTTTTAAAAAATCAATACAGCATCACCATGGCCACTCATATTTAAAATGGAATATTTTCTTTCACAGAGAACAATGTTGTTCTAATTTCCGTACATGTAGAGGTGCCCAGGTACAGTGAATGCACGCATGCACATACTCACAAATTTCCTCTTACAAGAGGTATAAAGCCTTTAAAGCTTCAAATGACTATTTCTAGTGTATTTTCACAAAATATTAACCTTAGAAAATTTCTAGTCCTGCCAGGCACAATAATACATGTCTGTAATCCTAGAGGCTCAGGAGGTTGAGGCAGGAGGATTGCAAATTCAAAGCCAGCCTCAGCAACTTCTCTAGCCCTAAGCAACTTTGTTGCAAGGATTGGGGATACGGATCAGGGTTAAGGGCCCCTGGATTCAATCCTGGTACCAAAAAAATGAAAAACAAAAAAACAACCAAACATTTCTAGTTCTGTCTCCTGATCTTATTGGTAGTAATAGACAGTAGTACTGGGGATCAATGAGACCGAGGATTTGACCAACACTACACAATAGTTACTAGACACCTACAGAACACCTATAGTACACTTTACCCAGGAACTAGTGTAGACATCTAAATAACTTTACCACATTTTCTAGTCAAGGAAGTCTCAAGAAGTCACATGTGTTGAATTAAAAATCTTATTTTTGCCATGACTTATGTATCCGAAGCAAATTTGTGTGGCACACAGACTCTGAGATGATCTCTATAGATCTCTCCCTTCCCCCTTCCCTCTTTAATTCTTTCTCACTCAGGGATCAAAAACTGTCACTTCTAACCAACAGGACACAGCAAAATTGATGGGATTCCTTTCTGTGGTCAAATATAAATAATTATGAGGCTGGAGTGTTGGCTCAGCGGCTATGGTGCTTGCCTGGTGTGTGCGAGGATGGGGTTTTGAACCCCAGTACCACGTATGTAATGAATTGTTGGAGCAATGAAAGTCACATGAAAAACTAAATAAAATTGATTCTCTCTTTCTTTCTCTGTCTTTCTCTCTCTTTTAAAAAAATATAGATAACTATAACTTTGGTTTTGGTGACAGACTATACTCCTTACAGACTTTGATAGAGCCAGCTGCCTCCCATGTGATGAACTGCCTAGTGGAGCCACCTGTCTGACAAGAAACTGAGAGCTACCTTTGACAATCAGCAAGGAATTTATTCTCCAAGTCTCACAGCAAGTAACAGAATCCTATCAGCAACTGAATAAGTGACCATGAAAAAGAAGATTCTTCCTCATGAAAAATCAGCATAGTCCCATACCTTGATTTCAGAACCATGGAGACTCACTAAGTAGAAACCCTAACTAAGCTGCCGCTGGACACATGGTCCTCAGAAACTGCGAGGTAATGAATACATGTTGTTTTAAGCTGCTCAATTTGTAATAATCTGGTAGGCAACAGTAGATAACTAACAAATTTGTTTCTGAATGAAATAGCAATGCATGATATTCAAAAGAATTAAGTCAAGGGAATGTCATTGCCACATAGGAACAGCAAAATTTTTCTGATCTTAAAGACAGGTAAGAGGAGCAGTTGCTCAGTGGTTATAGTGCTTGCCTGGCATGCCTGAGGACCCGGGTTCAAACCCCAACACCACATACACAAAAAAGTGTTGGAGCAATGAAAGCCACATGGGAAGCTGAATAAATTTGATTCTCTCTTTCTCTCTCTAAAGTGTCCCTCCCTCTTAAAAAAAAAAAAGATAAGAACCAGAATCATGAAATATCCCTTAAAGTCATAAATCAGTACAGCAAATCAGCAAAAGCAATAATGAAAATGGCATTACGAAGAGAAGAAAAATATAATTACATTGCAAAACGTCTCTGCACAATAAAGTGGATCTCTCTATATCAGTCCCTGCTTGCCTTCATCTTCTTCTTGATGTGCTCAGGTGACAGCTCCAGGAAGCCATTTCTGACCTCCAATGCTGATGCCTGCTTGTTTGTTTGTTTGTTTTTCCATCTGCTCTCCCTAGGAACTGACTAGGTCACTTTTGTGGCACTTACAATATAGCATTGGTACAGCTGTAAGTATAGCTAATTACATGGGCATATCCTTTCTTCCTAATATGGTCTCAAATTTCCTGAGGTCAGGTATAATACCTTTTATCATTTTCTAATACCAGCATAACATAATTTATCACAGAGAAAGCACACAAAAATCTGACTTTATAGAGAGTAGTGCTGATGTTGATCACATTAATCATTGATACCCCTTCTATTTAAGAAGATAATTCAAATATCAAAAATTTTCAAGACAGGAGGAAATCCATTTGCACTCTAACTGTGCAAAATTAAGTAATTTGGTACATTCAGGCCCAGCATATTCCTTGCCACATCTTCATTTCCTACCACTTAGACCACTTAGTCATCCATACATAGACTGACTGAGAACCAGTTCTGGGGGAAAAAAAAAACAAGACAGCTAGATGTGCTGTGCAATTATTGATTTCTCTTTTGCTATGAAGCTAGGTAATTAGACTAATGCTCTGCACTATGTTTAAATTCTGTGATCACCTGGTGACCCTGGCACGTGTTGGATAAACATGTGCTTCTGGGTAACAGTTTACCATATGACTTTATTGTTAATCATCATGTTTCTGCTACTGGAAATCACAAATTTTAGTAGATGAATCATGTGAAGCAGGTAGATAGATTGATAACCCGATCCTGATGCTAACATACTTAAACACAAGAGAACTCATGAACAGCGTAGAGAATAAATTTAAGTATTGATTTCTTCTTTTGAAGGTCAAACTCTTCTGATAATTTGAATCTCTTGAAAATTTATAAGGTGAATGTTTCCTAACTTAATAGCAAACTTTATTTCTTGTAAATAAGACTTAATAAAATTTTTAGAACCAAGGAAAACATTTATTGGTATCAACCAAAAATCTCCCTCCTTCAGATAATCATTCTTAGTTTAGGCAACTGTAAATTTGGAGTACTTTATAGAAAATTCAGGCCATACAGTTTGAGCAATGTGTGTGTGTGTGTGTGTGTGTGTGTGTGTGTCTGTCTGTCTGTCTGTCTGTCTGTGTGGTTCTTCTGGATGTTGTATATAATCTTCCTTCTAGATGAAATTTCTTCTTAGCACTCTTCCTAAACTCTGCTCTCATCTTTCTTGTCTAATCTTAGACAACACTTGAGTTAGTGTGGACTTACTTTAACAAAACAAGCTCCACTTTGTCAAGCTTTCTATGCATTCCCCCAGTACCTCAATATGCACACAAAGAGAGACAAAGATAACACAGTTAATTTGCCTGAATCTTTCAATATTTTTTTTGGCTACACTTTAACCCTAATGAGAGAAAAGACAGTGTCTCCCTTACCACTGTACTCCTAAAGCAGGTGTAGCATTAACTATATAATAAAACATCAGGAAACATTTGGTAAATGATAAGGATGAATAAAAGACATGACTATTATGAGTATATTTTAAATGAATAAATATTGAAAATTTGATTTTTAATAGCTATGTGATATCCCATTACAAGAATGAACCAAGTTTTATTTAGAAAGTTTGGTAATTTTTGTTGATCACGGATGTTATTTCTCATGCTTTGCTATTTTAGATAACGATTCAGTAGTCAACTTTGTAATAGAATACTAATATCTGTTTATGATGATATGCTCAGAGTGAATTCCTAGAAACAGAATGCTTTTAAGGCTTTTGATTTTATAGACAAATTACTTCTATTAATAGTGGGGGTTATTTTTAATATTTGCTTATTTTGTAGGTAACAAATACAGTCCACTCCTTACAGTTGTATGATGGAGGTTGAATATTCCATATATATATTTATTAGATATTGATTATAATAATCTATATATCTTATGTATATAATATATATTGTATATATATTATATATATAATCTATAAATAATTTTTGCCTTTCTCACTTCCAGATTTATATGCCAATATCCCTGTTCTACTTTACTAGTACTAGAGCAGTATTTAATTTTTAAAATTGTCTTTGTGCTCATACATTTTACTCCACAGTGACAGAAACTAAAAGCTTCTGCATGAGGCAAAGGTGCATATGGATAAAAATAGCCACAGGCTCATTAAAGGATAAAGAGTCCGTATCTGCCTTTTTTAAGGTAGATAAATGTTTCTGTGGTAAAACTTGAGACAGTAAAAGTAAAAGATGTGTCTGCAATAAATACCAGATAAATCCCGCAACCTTCCCTCTCTGATACTGCTCAGTGAAACCTCTTTTCTTAACACTTCTCCACCATTTAAGTAAACTCTCCGTATATACTCATGGCGTTGCTTTTAGATTATATACTGATTTAGATTTAATCCTCTGATTCCCAGGAGGACATCTTTATAGTCCCATGTCCATTCTAGTTCTGATATATTTTGTTGACAATTGCTATTGGAAAATCAGTGAATTATGGGTGAGTGAGTGAACGAATACATCAGTTATGTTTTTTACATGCAAGCCCATCCACGCTGTCATTATAGAGAGTTGGGATATAAGGGAATAGGAAAGTTGAATTCTAGTAATTGCAAAACTTAAGGGGAACAAAGACATTTGCCTGTTTCTCTAGTTTCTAAAACAGTCTCCAGTGCCTAATTATCCACTGGCATTCGTAACATGGAAAAGTTTGGTGTTTATACATGTTAGGAGTGGTTTCCTCCCATTAACTGACAGATCTGACTGGACGCTTCGTATCCTCAACTAAATCTTTTCTTCCAAAAGTATCAATAAAATTGAGATAGGGTGTGGCACTGTAGGTAATTGCTACCAGCAGACTCTTACTGCATTTTATTATGAAGTGTGCCTAAAAGTGTATCTTTCATTTGAGGAGCAGGAACATGGGAACACATTCTGATCAAGAGTACCTATTGACCTGAAATACCAGCTACAGAAGAAACCATCCTTAAACTTGTTGCCTTCTTTACAATAATTGAATTTGATGTGCTTTTCTACAGTTGTCCCCAAGGATTCTACACTCTAATCAAGTCTAATTGGTATTTTCCCTGGAGGTAAGAATTATACACACACAGTAAAGAACTAAGTATGCTGAAAGATTTTAGAGAGAAAGGGAGATGCTTTTTTTTAGACAAATTGCTACAATTTGAATTAAATTCTATTAAATTCTTACATATTTAAAATCTATGTAAAAAATAATATTCTTTTACAATACCTCTTAAATCAAAAGACACACATAAAAAATGAATGATGTACCAGTTTTAATGCTGGGTTCAAGAAGTGTAAAACTGCCTGAAACCATGCATTATCTCATTAAGATTAGAAAATTATTATGTAGTTTTGCTAGTTTAAAAGTTTGGCAAATGTATTGGAATTAATACTATTTTTACTGAAGTATCTCTGTTAAGGAATTATGTTATAAGGGAAATTTAAGTTTTATTCCCCTTAGATAAAAATTTTAAAGACCACAAAATGAATACCTACAAACCTGCTACCCCAAATTAATATATGATGTCTCTGACATTTCATATTTGCCTCAGACATTGTTTAACAAGTCCTTAAACACAAAGTTGAATATTATTCTTTTTTCTCTGTTGCTTTCTTCCTTCATCATATTCTAGTTCCCTCTTGATAAATGGCAGGCACTATCTTGTGAATTTTAGCTATATCTGGTCCATATTTTTATATATAAACTGATTATACATACATCCCCAAATTATATGTAGTATTTTCACTCTCCACTTGTACTTTAGCTCTGTATGTGTGTGTGTCTATGTATACACACACTTTCATTGCTGCTTAGAATCAGAAAAATCACTCTGTAACCTGATAAATGGTAAGAGATATAAAAAATCAATGCAGTGATTAGAAAGGAGATCATGGTGCATGAAGTACACACTGTTCAAAGTAAGTTTCAATTTATCTAAATATTAAAATGTTAGTGTCTTATAGTTTGCATATGAAAGAGTATGTGATAGAGTATACTTTAAACTTAGGAATTTTATGAATTGGGGAAAATTTTAAAGATCAGGGCTTTCAATTGGTGTTGTTGTGCATGCCTATAATCCCAGTGACACAGGAGACTCAGGCATGAGGATCCACAAGACCAGCCTCTGCAATTTTGCAAGACTGTCTCAAAATAGAAGAGAGGACTGAGCATGTTGCTCAGTGGTAGAGGACCTCTGGACTTAATCCCCAATACCACACACAAAAAAAGAAAAATAAATAAATAAAAATAGTGATAAAAATCAGAGTTTTTATGTTTAATATAGAAGGATCTTATAACTTGTAGCATTTTGAAACTTTTGGTAAGTTACTAATAAATTTCACTGTATTTTGAGCTGTTTGTTTCTGCTCTGCTTCAGTAGCAAGATGTTTCATTTTTTATTTGAAATAAGTAATCTGAAAAACTGTTAGTTGAAAACTTATTCCTTTTTGCTTAATATATTCATATTTTGTGACTTAGGGTAACTTATAAAGCAAAAATTATATATTTTAAAAATAATGAGTTCATTTCTAAATTACTTTGTTGCTGATATTTCCAATACTTTTTTTCTGTTCCAGAATTAAGGACTATTTTGCTTTGAGGAACAATGGTTAATCAAGTAATAGATTATCACATCATAATTACACATTATCTAATATACCAAGGGTGAAGTATAAAATAATGCCTATGATAAATGGAATTTCAAATCAGTATAAAATGGTCAAATCTAAAATATTTAATTTCTGTCTTTTATAATCAAGTGTTAGATTAGAATTAATTATTTCTGAGTTTATTTTGAGACTATAAATTTTTTTAAATTGCATGCTCATTTGTTGCCTTTGGAAATTTAATTTTTCCTCATGGTAGAAATTTTATCAAAGTCACTGAGAATTAAATTCAATGTAAGTTGTAAGTTTAATAAAAAGGAAATTGTTGCAGTTTGAGAGTTGAAATCAGCAAAATATTTCATAAGATGGAGCAAGTTACAGGGATAAAAAAATCAAGGGCAAAAAAATTTAAAAGACATGGTAAATCACTAAAGCAAATCTAACATCTGTCTATCATATTCCAGAAAGAACTTAAAAAAAAAAAGTCAGAAAAGGAAGAAAACCAGTAACACAAAGAATATTGAAAGAGAATTGTTTGGGGCCACAGGAAGTCAATTGCTTTAAATTGGTCAGATCCCTGGGTGCTGGAACCCGGCAAGTGAAAAGTTCATCACTACAGCAGTAACTGAATTACTTTCTCTGACACAGAAACAAGAGTCATAGCTATATCAGAAGAATAACAGCAGTCTCAGTCTATTCACAGGTGAATGAGAGACTGATTGATATTTGATTTTTCATTAGTGACCATGAAGAGTGAATGAACATCTGTAGCATCCTGAACAGACTCAGTTTGACCCCAGAATCTGTAGAGCCTCTTTAGGATCAACGTGAGGTCATAATAAAATACTTCCAGGCATGTGCAGTGCAGAGAATTGAATTCACACACATGGTCTATCAAACACTTCCTTTTTTAAAAGTGGAATTGTTTTCATTTACATTTGTAAGTCTAGTATCTGTTTGGAAGTGCAACTATTACCTAAGAATATGATTTTTCTGAGGTCAGAGACTTGGCTTAATTATATTCTTTTAATTGCGTTCTTGCTGTCTTTTTCACTCTGTGCTTCTTTTTTATTTTCACTGGATACTTGATTTGTTAATTTTGTTGTTTTAGTAATCTTAACAGTTTGTTTCAAGTTCTTGTGGTGTCAATCTTAAATATAATTAATTAATTTTTTATTTACTGATATTGGGTATTGAACCCAGGGGTACTTTACCACTGAACTACATCCTGGCCCTTCTTATTTTATTTTTTTTTGTTCTATTTTATTTTGAGACAGGGTCTTGCTAAATTGCTTAGGATCTCACCAAATTGCAGAGGCTGACTTTGAACTTGGCTATTCTCCTGCCTAAGTCTCCAAAGCTGCCCTTTTGTATAAGGCACTTTTTCTTTGTGCTCTCATTTTTGTTACAGTGTATTTTAATTTTTTTCATATTCTTATTTCTTTAAACCATTACAATATTTGAAATGTATATTCTATTCTAATCTAACATGGTTGTTTTTATGTAATTCCAAATGGAAACGGTTACAAGTAATGCCAACTGTATTTTTATGTTATGAACCACTTTAGTGTTCCTCTGGTTGGTGAAAGTGGTGCTCAGTCACATCCATATTCATTCACTGCTTATCTTCTGATAGACAATACTACAATACTAGAGATCACAACTTGGTTGAACATTGAATTCCTACAAAATCCTTCCTCCACAGTGCTTAGACGGTATTGCTCTGCCTCACAATCTTGAGACAGAGAAGTCTGAACAAAATCAAATTTTTCTAAGAAATCAATATTTTCTGTTTTTGTATTGTGCATGTGGTTTTGGGTTTTCTATGAAGGTTCTTGTTTCTGTATGTGCGGAATGGTCTGGATTCTTATACCATTTTCACTAAATTTTTAATGAAGAATTAATTTGCTAATTAATATATTTTGATAGTAAATTGATATGCCGAAAATTAGAACACCCAAGTTAAAAATGGAAATAAAAGAAGTGAAAACGATGACATAGAGCATATTAATGCATTTTACTAATTCAATTAAATTCCACAGGAATGAGACTATTATCTTGAAAACTGAGTTGGCAAGATCGATTTAAATTGGTCTGCCACCTAAACAGCTTAGGATGCTGCAATGTTGACTCTACTAGTGGTCAGCTAGAGAGCAGTTGGAAGTTTGAGGCCAGAAACAGAAGCACGGTTTCTAGAAGTTTGTCTCCTGATCAGAAAGGCACCAGGTGTTGAAAGTGGGAGGGGAGGGTACAGAATACCCTCCAAAAGAGAGCTTCCTTTCCATATCCAGATTGTTAGCACCAGAAAGCATGAAAGAGTCCTCACTCCGGAGCTACCAGGCAGGACTCTTCTCTGCCTTTTCCTCCTTGCATAGACCTGCGTTCCGAGCTCCTGTACAGTTTCTGCCTGTTTTTCTTTTGCTTGGATTATTTGCTATAGTCCTCTGTGAAATCTCTTGGTTTCCAATGTTACATCTCCAGATCTGGGGCTCCCCTTTTGCTGGTCTAGTGCTCATCTCCTTACTGTGGTCATAGAGACTGAAGACCAGGGCACTCTGACTATTGTGCACCCTGTGCCTTGGTCGGTGCCTGCATATGTAGATTCCATCTTCAACCAGATGACTGCAGTTCCAGCGTTGCTGTCCTTAGGAATCTTCCCACCAGCCTCTCTTCCTCTCCCCTGAAAAGCCAGCCACTAGCACTGTTTGCTAAATCACTTTGATCACTTTGTGCTAGGATGAACACCTGATGGGGTGGTGTGGGGGGTGGGGGCTGCATCCTCTTTACATTTCTATCTCTACCATGCACTAATCTATCTAAAATGGAGTATGCATCTAATAAATATTTGTTGATAAAAAGATATTCAGTGGGGATATGGGTTCTGTTCTTAACCTTCTGTACTCTCCCAGCCCTCAAGCCATCCTTCTTCAGAGCCCAGAGGAATTTTTCCCACGGAGTTCACAGTGAGTTCTCACCACAGTGCTATGCTCCAGTAGTCAAGTATTCCCATCCCTTCCAGAAACACCATGTTTCAGTAGCAGTTTCACATATTTACATCATAGCAAAGAACTGCAGTTCTAAGTGTGCAAGAAGACTGTGCACCCAGACAAGCTGTGGTTTGAGAGGCTGATTCACACGAGTCCCAATCAAACAACCCCAATGAGCGTGCATGGTTGGGACATGGGGATGGGAAGAAGAGGAGATGAGAAGATCCCTATCAACAAAAAAATTTTTAAAAATATCTCAGTGTACCCCAGTCTTCTCCTCACATCCACTTGGCCTATAGATATTTTTTGCCTCAGGAGATGAAGAACTTGGAGCAGAGTCACGTCACTCAATTTTTTTGTTGAAAAGTATTTCATCAGCCATCTCAGTGGTTTGGGAGAACAGAAATGAGTACTGCAGACAAGCTCTATGTGATCCTGAAGGTCTGTTACAGGGACTCTAATGTAATCAAGATTCAGAAGCTTTCTTGATACCTGATTTAAACTAAGTGAGTGGAATAAGGGAAATGTGTTTTTTTTTTTTCAAAAAATGCCTTAGAATTCTATTTTTTGTTGACCATTTTGCAATTGGCACTGTGCTAGACTCCATTATGTTAACTCAATGAATTTTCACAACAACCTCATAAAGTACCTATTTCAAAAATTATAACCTTTTCTGGGAAGAAAAAAAAGTGTTTAAAGAGGTGACATAACTTGCCCAAGTCATGGAGCTAATTAGAATGGAGCAGGGAATTCAAAGCGGACTTTTAAAGCTCATATCTTAACTACTATAAGGTCTATGTTAATGCACAAAAGTCACACAGTGTATAATACTGAAATTGAAACAAAGACTAAATCCCAACAATAGGGAAATGGTAAAGCAATCTATAGTTACATACAAAGATTATTATGCATATATTAAGGGTTAAACAGTATGTGTGACCAGAACCAAACTGTGTTAGACTAAAGAAATTGAACGAACAATTGTATATAAATCATAATTACAAATATATGGGATTTGAAACCAAAACAATATGGTGGGCTTGGAGGAGTAAAAGGAACAAGAACCAGTAAAATAGTCTGGTTCTTGACAGTATGTACTAAACATTTTAAAATTTTGAAACTTTTTACTTAGTATTCCATTTTTTATAATCTGTTCTAAAAAAGTATTCAGAGTAGATAAACACTTATGAATAAAAATGTTCATCAAAATGAAAAAATGTAAACAACTTGAATGTCCAAGTGGGTACTTTTCAGGAAAATTATTTTACATGTAAAATGTAGTTTTATATATTCAATATGCCTTCAATTTTTTTTAATTTTCAGAAAATAAGTGCTTGCAAAATAAGAGCAGGCAGAATTGCATTATATAAAGTTGTATGCATGAATGATCAGGAAATATAGGCATACATACAATAACATGAAATAAATATGCTGAAATGTTAATAGTAGTTCTCCCTAGGTAGAAAGAATATGAATAATTTTCTTTATCATTTTTTCTTACAATTTACTACTCTTATCTTCTCAGTTTGGAGACTATTTTTTTTTCTCAGATTTATATTTCTGAGCCATTTTTAGTTTCTTCAAATGAATTAGAAAATATCTAGCCAGCGATGGTGGCTCACACCCACAGTCCCACTGACGTGGGAGAAGATAGCTCAGTGGTTAAGTGCTTAACAAATGGAACCTATTTCTAAAATTTATAAAAACAATTCAACATAATTTATCATATCAATAGTTAAACTGAAGGCATTTGAAAAAGCAGAACCCTGAATAGAAATCCAAGGAAAAGCAAATATTGGGAAAATGACATTAAAATTTTTTAAAAAATTAATTATCCTTAGTGTAGTAAAGGATACATTTCCCAAATAAGCATCAAAGCTGTATGCAATAATAAGCAATAGCATTTAACCCTTTGGTTCACATATTTTTCTGAGAATTTGTCATTAATGATAGACACTTAAAAACTTGCACATTTTAATATTTGGGAGACATGATTTGATTTTCATGGGTACATACAGAATGATGGGTCTCATTGTAGCATATTCATGCATATATAAACATCTGATTCACATTAATACTGGTCAAACTCAGATTAAAGACCTATACATACAGAACTGTAATTGTTGGAGTCAAGAATTAACAAGGATTTGTATGACCAGACCCTTTATAAAACTTTCTTCCATTTGATATAATAAAACCACCAAGGAGGAACTGAGCAGTTATAATGCTTCCCTGGCATGCTCAAGGACCTGGGTTCGAACCCCAGCACCACATATAAAACTAAGTGTCAGTGAAGCAAAGGTCAGATAAAAAATAAATAAAATTGATTCTCTCTTTTAAAAAAAAAAGACAATATGAGTGAGTGAATATGGAGGAAGCAGAGACATGCGTACTTGAAAATGACGTTATTCTACTACTGCAAAAGCCAAGGAAAGAAATTGAAAAAACGATGAATTTCATAAGAATATTTGTTAAAATGAACGATTATAAAAAACAAAAAATATAAAAATAAATTTTCTAGAAACTCTAAATAACTTTTTAGAATATGAAATGATTTTAAAAAAGATTGACAAAAGTATTCTATACCTTATAAACCACAGAACACTATATGTGCAGAAAATTTAGAAACAACAATTACAAACAACTGTTCTGATAGACAATTAACAAAATAAACAAAAATCTCTTATTACACAATGACAAAAGAAAGGGATTGATTCCATCAAAATTGCCGTATACTTTCAAGGAAATTTTTGCGTGTAATACACGGATTTTCATATTCATCTCTTATAGATGTGTAGTTCAAAAATATTAAAGAATGACTACATGAAAGAATTGGAAACACTGTTATCCTTGCCTCAAAATTATTCATGTTTAAAATTATTATGCTAATACCAGAATGCATATAAAGATATATGAAATAAAATATGAAACAAAGTGTCACAGGGAAAATATAAATGATCTGAATACAGTTTCAAATTAGCTTTTTAACTCATCAAGCAGTGATAAGTCAAATATCATATACTGAAATAAATTCAAGAGGGTAAAAGCATAATGTGAAAACAAGTGTAAAAAGTGTTCAAAATTTAAAATAATTTTTAATTTGATATTTCCTGCAAGTACACATTTTTCCTAAACCTCATAACAAAGCCAAAAAATTAAAACTTTAGATATAAATACAGACAGAAATAAATACAGAATGGCTAATAAAAATCAGTAAAACTTGACAAAAATTGGAATGTGTAATGCTCTTTAATTATATATGTATGAATATATAGCATACACATGTGCGTATGCACAACGTTATTTCATATATATACGTGTATGTGTGCATATCAAAATGAATCGGGATGGTGGCTGAAATTATGAAATATGGACCTTATTAAAAGTTTGAAAATTCAAATTACTGAGGAACACACAAGAAAAAAAAAGCAATTAGATTACCTAGGAGCCAATAGATTATGACCTGAAATATTGATTTACTACTTCTAGGCTATCCAGTTGTCAAAATGCTGCAAAGTAAAAATGTAATGCCACAGTGGAAGTCCTAATATCTTTGTGAATAGTTTAAACAGCACAGGTTTTTTTTTTTTACCTGAACTTGCAGATTTTTATTAAAAGCTTTAAAAGTGTATGAACTTTGGGGCTGGTGCAGTGGGTTGGTGGTTGTAGCACTTAACACAATTAAGTGTCAGATTTACGAAAGCCACAAGAAAAACTAAATAAAATTGATTCTCTCTCACTCTTACTGTGCCTCTCTCTTTAAAAAAAAATAAAATAAAATAAAATAAAATAAAAGCATAAGAACTCTGATTTGAATATTTTACATTATATATATACAAAAATATAAATACATGTATTTCTAATCTCTGTGTGTATATATATATATATAATATGCATAAATATGTATATTTATGAGCAATACAGCTAAAGCATTTCTACCTTAAAAGTCATACATAGATAATATATATACACAAGCACATATGTACACATGCATATATATAAATGCAGATATGCAAACCTGTGTGTATGTATATGTTTTTATGTACACAGTGCAAATATGCATGCATACTTATATATTTGTTTGGGTGTGAATATATTTATGTACATATACATATGATTTTAAGGAAGATAAACTTCAGCTTTGAGTATGTTACTGAAATAATGAATACAGGTAATAGCCTTTAAGTTCAAGTTCACAGTCTATATAAATAATGAGAATCTCTAATGATATAATCATAGGTAATTATAACTATATTACAGAAGTATATTTACTTATATAGAATATTTATATATATGCACATATGTATTGTTGTACAATGTAAAATATGTCATGCATAAAGATAACGCATATCTTGTTTTTGTGTGAACATACATGGATCTGAAAACTCATATTCTAAAGTTTGACAAGTATTTTCTATGCATGGCAACTTATTTCCTTATTAGTTTTTTTTTTTTTTAAGATAGAGGGACAGAGAAAGAGAGAATCAATTATAATTAGTTTTTCATGTGGCTTCCGCTGCTCCAACATTTGGTTGTGTGTGTGGTGCTGGAGTATGAAGCAGCGTCCCTGAGAATGAAAGCAAACGCAGAAACCGCTGAGCCACTGCTCCAGCCCCCTCAGTTTTTCTTTTTAAACTACAATATCTATACATATCTTTCAGTATTAAGAAAATATATTAAAAGATAAAAAGCTCAGTTCAATCAAGGAAATTGAGAAAAAGGATTCTTTGCAATTATTCTGCTCAATCAAAATCTACCTTGACTTCAAGTTCTATTTAAATCCCCAGTGGGTTTTTCTAAATTTCATATGGACAATTGCATTCCTTTCCTTTTGTGTTTTTCTTTCATAGTATTTATTTTATTTAACACTTTTCTTTCTCTGTCATGGACACACAGTATTTAATTATCTGTACCTAACACCTGGTTACCATATCCAAAGAGAGGATTTCTTTTTTAAGTCAGATTTCTTTTTTTTAAAGAGAGAGGAATAGAATGAGAGGTTCAACTTTATTTACTTTTTCATATGATCTTCGTTGCTGTGACACATCATTGTGTACATGGTGCTGGGATTCAAACCCATGTCCTCAAACCCACGTACCAGGCAAGCGTGCTGTAACCCCTGAGACACGGCTCCACCCTCCTCCATTTTTTTAAATGAATTGTCCATTAAGTCCAGTTTGTAGTTATAAAATATTTGGTACTTAGTTAACTTAGTCGACACATTCTGCTTTCTGTTTTACAAGAAAAATCTACGAGACTAAATGTTTCTTTTGAAGCATATTAGGAACCTAATATTTCTATATAGAAGAGACGTATTTCAACATTTTTTAAAATAAGAAAACCAATGTAACTAAATATGCCAGGACAATATTTCCATTTAACTCTGAACTAAAATGATAGTATCGTGAAAGCAAAAAACTTAAAAATTGAATTTGGAACATTTTATTTATTAGTACTTTCCTGGAAGACAGGTAAGACAGTGAACGTCCGTGATTAAGTTAACTGCAATGAATGTAAAAGTCATGATATTGTCTTTTTTTTTTTTTTGCTGTACAAATCAGTACACTTTTAATAATTAAACTGTGTGGCACCGAAGGATACAGCTGAGAATAGTTGAAGTTATAAGAAAAGTTTTAAAGGAGAAGCATTGGTTTGGTAGATTTTAAGTACAATTAATGTTTTCCAATTCAAGAGACTGAATTCCAATCCCCATAGCACAGATACTGCAATTCCCCAGCACAGCATAGACGGTGAGGTAGTTTGTAAGTTGGCCCTAAGAAAACTTTCAATAATTATACATGATATTGTCTTAATCAGTATTTTGCTCATCTGTTTATAAATTACATTTTCAATTTTAGTTTTGAAAATGCTTCATACTACAAACCTCCTAGCTTGATTTCTTAATCAGGTATTGTGAGGAATAAATGCTTTTATATATATCTTCAAACTATTGCTTTCTGGTTCTATAGTTTTACAGAAACCAAATGAAAACTTCCCTTGTTTGAAATATGTCTTTCCTTCTCAGTGAGATTAAAGTAAAAATCAGCTATTGCTTCTTTTGATATTTTCATGAATCTTAAAGATTATTAGTGTTTCATATTGGATATGAGAATTTAAGCAATGAAGGTGATGATAATAGAAGGGAAAATGGGCAATGCACACAATAACAATTTGGCTCCAAAGATCTAAGGGTACTGATCGAAGCAAATGGAAGACCAAGTTAACTGATGATCCAATTAGCAAAGAGGCAAGCAGGCACATTGTGCTTCAGCCTGAGACATGGCCCCTGCCACATTCTCGGTGCTTTCTTAATAATCGAGAAGAAAAATTACACTTGCTTCTTTCTTTGTGTTTTATTTTATCCAGGAGAGAAAAAGAGACAAATGAGGAGAGAGGGAGAAAATGAGAAAGAAGGAGAGGGAAGAGAGAAGAAAGAAACAGGGGAGAGTGTACTGCAGACAGAATGACTACTAAAGCAAGCAATCAAGAACTCCCAAGAGCTGCAGGTATTGAACCAACGTTCATCTCAGGGCCTTCTGTCCTGAGACCCAGCCTTAGATAAATGACTCCAGGGATATTCAGGGAGTTCTACTTTTCTGTCAAGAGAAAAGAACCTAAGGTCATTTGCCAGTGAATGTTCCATCCAGGGTCAATGAAAAGAAATAACTGTAGCATACATGCTATCAAAAGCAAGACAGAATCTTAGATTCCTGGAGTTGGATTTCATCATCCTACCACAGCAGTTAATAATTCTATGCTGAGAAGGGTAGGACTATGGTTGTGAAAGGACAACCAGTTAGCTACCTAGTCCCAAGTGCCAAGTAGAGTCCAGGTCTTGTGATTCCAGATTCAAGAGTATTTTTAGTTCATGGGCTATTACCCCCATGAACAAAACTTCAAACAGGAATGAGTTGAACTTCGAAACAAATGATATCATGTCCTGACCATTTTAATATTCTGCTCTCCAAGTTTTATCATCATGATTAAGTATAATTTATGTAATTATCAAAAATTGTTTCAGAGGCTAAAGGGGCATATGGAATCTTCTCAAAGTTGATTACATTTTCATATTATCTCATGTCAATATTTCCTGAGGCCCAATTAACAATTTTTGTTATTGAACAATGACATTTAAACTGTAGCTAAATAAGGAAAGGACAAGAAAAAAAAGGTTGTTTTTATATATAAATATATATGTTTACATATGAATTATAGATATTTATGTTTATATGGACATAAAAGGATGAGATATATAATAAGCATGTCATATATGTTCATATATATAGCCAGTTGTAGTGGTGCACACCTTTAATCCCAGCAGCTGGTAGGCTGAGGCAGGAGGATCATAAGTTCAAAGCCAGCCTCAGCAATTTAGCAAGGCCCTAGGTGACTTAGTGAGCACTGTCTCAAAATTAAAATGAACAAATAAATAAAAATGTAAAGATAACACATGTAAACATGTTTATTTATGTTCTTTATATATACATATATTCTTACATATAAACTGCATTGCACAAGCCACTGTATAAATAATAAAAGAGAAAATCCATGTATCTTTAGTTTGCTCAGTTTTGCAGACAGCTAAACTTACCAAAAATCAGACATGTGAAAACAAAAATAGCAAACATATTTGACCATATTCTTACCCAAAACGTAACTATAGAAAGAGAGTGCCGCGAAGTTGAGTTCATATAGAAGTGGGGAAATAACCGCCTTAAACTAGCAGAGCCATCTCTGACCATTGTGCCAGAGGAAGGTCAGGGAAAGCCAACAGGAAAAGAAGACAGAGGAGACTAACAGGCAGAACACAGGGAATTTCAAGACAAGGACATTGGCAGTCCTCAGATCCCACTTCCAGGAAAGAAGGGTGAACTGAAATGAGAAAGCATCATTTGAAGTCTTGTCAGTATGGAAAAGGAGAAAATGAAAGATTCTACATAAACAAAAGAGAATCATAAAATCCAAAGCCATGCAGATGCTGTTCCAGCATCACTCCCTACAAGAAGTTTGAAGAAAAAAAAATCTTCCCTTGAATGTAAGGAAGAAATTCTAAAAGAAATATAGCTCACTCCTGCTTGAAAAGAATCACCTGTTATTGCTGGTCCAAAAAAATAAAAGGAATCACAAAGTACACCCTTACAAACTTACTTTAAAGAAAAGAAAATCAATGCATTTCAGTCGTCGGGTATTGGAAAGGAAAAACATTCTCACAGATCCACTTATTCAAACAAATTCTAGTCCCATAAGGTTTTACAAGGGAACTCTACCAAATATTCAAAAAACATTATTGCAATGTTATTTTACATCTTCTCAGAGAATGAAAAAAAGTTAGAAAAGCATCCAGATTCTTTAGATTAAGAAAAGTTAACATAATTGTCTATCCATGTACATACATTATTTCTCTATACACACAATTATCAATCTCACTTAGACCTATTGATGTAAAATTTCTAAAAAATATTATCAAAAATGTTTTAAATGTAACAAACATAATGCATGATGATCAAGTAGAATTTATTCTAAGAATTTTAATATGCAATTCTTTGATATAATTAATATTCATAGACCTAAACAGAAAAATCATGCTTATTTCTGTAGAAGTTAAGAAGGATCTTTTTAAATCCAAAACTTATGTATGATAGAAAACACTTCATAGAAATTGGGGATTTTTGCTTTGCATGGAAAACTGTTTATGTCTCAGAACTAAACCCAGCATTTTACTGAATGGGGAAATACTGGATAAATTCACAATGAGACTATATAAAAGGGAAGGTGCTCAGTATCTCTACTAACATTTAGCATTGCATTGGAGATGTTAACCAAAATATTCAGATGACAACAAAACAAAACACAAAAAGCCCAAAAGTAATAGAGTTATAGTAATTGAATGAAAAATATAAACTTTTTTTTCTGATGGTACAGCAAGTGTAAGCCTACAATAGCTCCTACGTTAGCCTTTTGCTTTTGTAAACAACCTTTACTTGAAGAGTGGAGATGTTCATTCATTTACGTTATTATCTTTGGCTGCTTTCACAGAGCACAATAGAGTTGACGTGTGATGGAAACTATATTGCCAATAAGGCCCCAAAATACTTACATATAGCTCCTTGAAAAAAGTCTGTGAACTCAGGCTCAGAAATCTATGATAAGATTAGCACAAACAATAACATTTCATTAAGGTTGCAGAAATGAAATGAGCAGGCAAAATCGATAATCTTTACATATTAAAAAGCCTAGTTAGAACAATAGAAGAGTAAACTCAATTTATAATAGCCCAGAATAAATAAAATACTTAATAAAAAGCTTTCAAAAAGATATGATGATAAATAATACAAATTTAATTGGAAATTTATCATATGATAAAAGTGTCTTTCCAAATCACTGGGGAACATACAGACTTTTTGCATAAAAGGTATAAGGCAATTAAAGAATCAAAAAATGAATATGAAGTCATAATTCATATCAGAATAAATTCCAATTGAATAAGATATCTAAATACAACACATGAAGCTATACAAATACATTAATCCCTCCCTATCTTGCGTTCTGCATCTGTGGATTCAACCAACTTCATATTAAAAATATTTGAAAAGAGAAGTTGCATTTGTACTGAACCTGTACAGACTTCTTTTTCTTATCTTTATTTCCTAAATAAAGAGTACAATAACTGTTTGCATTGCATTTATATAATATTTTGTATTATTAGTAATCTAGGGCTATTTCAAATTATATTGGGAGAATGTGCATAAGTTACATGCAAATGATATGATTTTACATGAGACTTGAATAGATTCTTGGTACCCATGGGATTCTGAAATTAATGTTCCGTAGATATCTAGGGACAACAGTACTAAAGGAAATATAGATTAATTAATTTACAAATCAATAATAGGGGAATCTTCTTGATAATGAATCAAAATCCAGATGCAAAAAAAGAAAACATTGATGTTTGACAAAAGTTTACTCCAAATCAATCCATAATAAATAAATACAAAAGACAAAAGATAACTAAGAGGATACTTGCAGCATATGCCACAGATGAAAGCAATAATTTAACATATAAAGAACTAACATATGATAGGGGGATGGACAAATAAAATAATAAAAATAAACTGCAGAGCAGCTTTTACTTGGTATACTGTATAAAAAACAATTACTCTCATAGTGCTGTTATATTACTGAAATTGACAAAAGACATTATTTGAAACATTAAAAAATGAAGAAATTTAAATCTACTCTGTTATTGTATAAAGAATTCAGGTAACAATTTCTAAAAATTGAAATGATTTAATGCTTTTTAGGATAGTTAAATTAACTATAGTATCTGTTGTTGATCAATTTCCAGTAGTAAGAAGCTAGATCCACTAGGAAAGCCTTTGCAACATATTTGGCTATTTGATTATTATTGTCTGAACATACATACAATTATCCATGAATTTACTTGTACATATTCATGCAAAATTGATGCAAAAATTAACTACCTTTAAACAATTTAAATATTAATGAGAATGAAAACAATAAGAAAAATTGTTATTACTTTTATAAAACTTAATGTGTGTTGGCACTGTTTTATGTAGTTTCCTGGTATTACTTTCTCTAAGGTAATAAAAGTCCATAAGTCATCACCTTTGTTTTACACATGAGGATTGTAAGAACCGCTGGTGTTGGACAACTTCAACTTGGCACTTCTGGATTCAGTCCTGGCCTCTCAGCTTCTGATCATTATCAATCAACATTGCTTCCCATATTCTAGCATCAAAAATCAATTGAGAATCTTGTACTTAAGAAATCTTTGATATCAGAACACTTGATTCAAAGAAAAGGTGAGTGGACGCTGGTATCCCGCCTGGATGAGTTCTATGATGATCATTAGACACATCTCAAATTTCAACATTTCTGTCAAGACTCTAGTGACTGGGAAACCTGTTCCAAAATTCTATCTCATCATTTCATGGACATTTTAAAAAATTAGTTATTTCCTGTAGCTGCCACCTCTGCCATTCATAGTAGCATCCACTCACTCATCTTCTTTTATCCAGGGAAGTTGTTCAGGGATGATACAACACCTCTTCCACTGCCAAACTTTAATGATTTAGAAATACATATCTTGTCCATATAATCTTCCCCTATTCCAGATAATAGTTATCTTCCTTAACTACTCTCATTGATTAAAAAGCATTATCTTTTACTGTACTATAGAACTAACTCAATAATGGTTAAGCCAATCATATGCAGATATTTAACTAGAAAGTCTGCAATTCAATAACCATGTTATATAGTCATTGTCATGAACTTCAGAAATACTTCCCCCGCTCTTTCTCTTCATCCTCTCAAATGGTGTAGATCATTTCATTTCTAAATATTGGCTGTTGCCTTGAAGCCATGTAGAAGACTGTCGAAGTCCCTGTTTGGCTCTTAACATTAGTTAGAAGGTCACAAAGATACAACTATGTAAGATTGTGCATATAATAAAAACTTAGTCAAATAACGAGTGTCATCGCCACTCATTATACACAACTATACAGATTTTCTATTGCTTTCATTCATTGTTTTATTTCTAACCAACATGATCCGAAATGAAACAAATTATCCATCTCTAAACTTTCCACTCTAAAAGGCTTCCTTTGGATCTCAAAGCATTGTATTTGAAGGGCAGAGTTAAAGAGATTTCCATAGAACATTTATAACCTCTGATGCACCATTGTGGGCTTCCTTGATAGAGAAAGGGAATGGAAGTACAATCTTATGATAAAATAGATTTAAGATAAACAGTTCAGCTTTCTAACCATGGACCTCAACCTATGGTCTACTCTCCAGTTCAGCTCTCTTCACTGGAAAACTTCTTTGGTTAACTTTCTAAAGTCTCATAATGTCTTTTCCTACACAAAATTACAAACTGGGGCTGGAGTGGTGGCTCAGTGGCATGTGCAAGTACATGGGTTCAAACCCCAGCACCCATTTACACAGCTAAGTGTCAGAGCAATGAAAGCCGTGTGAAAAACTCAATAAAAATGGATTCTTTCTGTCTCTCTCTCTCTTTCTCTTTCTCTCACTGTCCTTCTCTCTTTAAAAAAAATTACAAACTGGTCTTCAATTTTGCTTGTAAACATTTCATTGATGACTCTCTCTTCCATGTGTAGGTCTCAAGCAGTAGTTCCTAGTCATCTCTTTAGGGATGGCAGCACAGGCATTTCATGCCACAGGATCTAGCTATTTCACTGTGCTACCAAAATTCTTTCCGGGTCCATGGTGCAAATGTCTTTATTCTCTTCCTGTTTATATGGATTCTACAGTGCATTTGGGGAAGACCTGATAGACCTAAATGATATGTTTTCTCCCATGTTAGGGCTTCTGAAAACTTACCAACAAACATAAGAATGGTCTGTATACCAGGAACTCCCAAAATATGTTACCATGACCTACAGAATATTAATAGGTTTAATCTGAAGAGAGAAAATGATGAGTGGGGGAAAGTAAGATAAAAAGGGAAATACATTTAGGAAAAGCTGGATGACTACGATGACTACTTCACATTTCAAACTGGAAAGCCACAACATTGTTAAAATTCATCATGGGAATGAAATAGGTAGCATTTTCCAAACATACCTATATCACAAGTCACTTTTCAAGGAGCATATTAAAGTACTGTTGTTCCTCAGGATGTTCTTTGGGAAATATTGCATAAGATGGGAATGGGTGAAGAAACATTGAAACAGAGCTTCACTGAATGTTTTGGGGATTTTTGAGTCTTTTCTTCTAAATTATTCTAAGTCCTAAAAGTATAAAATATGCTGTAAATAGTAATTAGAGGACTATTATTTAATGTGAATCTCAAACAAAACATGCATACTAACACAAAAAAATTTACAAAAATTAAAAAATTTTTTAAAAAATGCAGGCACAGTGGCACACACCTACAATCCCAGTGACTTAGGAGGCTGAGACAGAAGGATCCCAAGTTCAAAACCAGTGTCAGCAACTTAGCCAGGCTCTAAATAATTTAGTGAGACCTTGCCTCAAAATAAAAGATAAAAAGGGCTGGGGATGTTTAGCACCCATGATACTAAATAAATAAATAAATAAGTTTAAGAAAAAACTGACCATGCAGTTTAAATTCATAAATTAACCATTCATTGAAATTAAATTAATAAATATAACTAAAAGTCTATAGTAGTCCACAAGTTTTACAGTACACTCTATTTGTACACATTTCATCTGTTTTACATTGAAAGAGGAAGAAATGATTTCTCCTTATTTACTTATGAACCACTGCATACATCTTTTCTCTCCCAAATCTGAGTAGATGTGTCCCCCATAAGGATATTTTTGAGAGTTTTTGTGGCCTTATTCAAGCAAGTTTGTAGAATAACTTGTCCAATCAGCTATTAGTAACTCTCCAAATTAGACAATTCAAAAATGCATATAATGTTGAAAAAGTTCAGTTAGATAATTGTATGTAATAATGGACTTTATCAAAATTGTTATTGGGGATTTTAGTGGTGGTTCAGCAGCCAAAGAGCTTGTGTGGCTTGTGCAAGGACCTGGGTTCGAACCCTAGCACCATATACACAATTAAAAGTCAGAGAAATGAAGGCCAAATAAAAAAGAAAAATAAAGTTTTTTCTCTCTTTCACTCTCTCTCACTTTCTTCCTCTCTCTTTAAAAAAATATGTTGTTAATGATGTACAAAGATAGGCAGTAGATGGAATTTTTGAAAGATTTACTTTGGCTATTCAAAACTTCTGTTCATTAAGATTAATCTCTTTCAATGAAATAGGATTTTTCAGAAGTCAGTGAACAATCTGTTACTTAAGGCAATCATATAGATGCTAGGAAATTTATGATGATAATGAATTAACAGCAATTCAAGTGTTGGTGAGAAATTGCCCAGTATTGACATATAAACACTCACTGGACCTGGGGTTTTAGAATGCTTTGATTCTTATTTGCTAAACATAGTGTCATATCATTCATTGCATATAAATAGAGGCTTTGTCTACTTAGCACATCTAAATTAAGCTGGTTTGAAAATACTTAATCCATATTATCGATTAGCGTGCTTGGGATTAGAATATTCAGACTGTCCTGGGGACAGTGAGTAGTAGCTCACTGGTACAGTGCTAACCTACAGAGTGTAAGGCTTTGAGTTTGATACCCATCACTGGGGAAAAAAAACTCAAACTCTTTAGATTGCTATAATAGTTAGAAGCAGGTGAGCTGATTTTTCCAAATGATGCTTTTAATCAAAATGTACAAGCTTGGTAATTTTTATTAACATTTCTATTCTTATTAATAGCAAAGCATTCACTTTAAGGTTCTGAATTGTATTTGGTGAATCATTGTTCCAAATCTTTTGAAAGTAGCATGCTGTGTATCTAGGTCTGTGTTTGCATATACATTTGCATATGTACACCTATATACATTGTTCATTCACAATTTAGATGCACACGCATGCACATAGCTACATCAGTGGTTAAAATAATATACTTTAATAACAACTTGATTAATGCATTATAATTAATTCTAATCTTATATGTTTCACTCTTTGGAAACATCATTTACCAAATAATGGGGAATGACATTTCATTTTAAATGAAACAAAGGAAAACATTTGGTAAAAAAAAATGACTTCATTTAAAAAAATAAAAGAGCCAGACTACAATCCTAGGTAGATATTTTCCTGTTGTAAAATTTTAGCACGTCATTTGCATTTCTATTTGTAACTTATCTACTTTTTATAGCATTCTGTGCTAATCTCCAACTCTATTTATATAACACTTGTGGAAGGTGGTAGACTGATTTTCTATGGATAAAAATGTCTGATATTTAAATAAGCCTGAAAAAGATAGATTACCTTTAAATTCTTTACTAGTGTATATACTCTCAAACTGCTGCACCATTTAGCCACCAGAGAGAAAATGTAGTCATTTAAAAAGAAAACCTGATACATATTTGTGTAGCCTGTACAATTACTCAGTCAAGCACACAATTATTATCTAAATTTTATATACATTCTCAGGAAAAAGGTAGACTTGGATGATATATTCAGCTAGTTTGTCCTCCAAGCCAATAGGCCTAGAATTGAAAATGTAGCCCTTGGAATGCCTTAACTTTCCCAGTCATGGCTTCTGGCAAAAAGAAGCAAACAGACTGTCAGAGATTTAAATATTTCTCTACCGTTAACTTTGAACTCTAGGTCTGTCCATTATCTGTCCACAAACCCAGCAAACTCTTTATGTTGAACAATTAAGACAGCAATCTGTGCCTTCAGCACTCCATCTGAATGGAATGTAAAAAGCCACAGGGGTAAACACATGGTGAAAAATGTATTGGTGGTGTTGAGAACAGTGCTGTTGCTTTTTTTTTTAATAAATAATTAAGAGAAATGGCTAACTTCCATGCAGACTCTGGAGGGTGGCAACACAACCCCAATTATTTACACTGACAACTGAATTAATCTTCCTCTTTTCTTTTTCCTCTTCTCAATAACATATGGGCTCCATTCAGCTGCGGAAGATGGTGGAACCTCACTGGGATCACATCTGTTGGGTTTACAGAGTGAACTCAGCAGGCTCATGTGCTGCCGTGTGTGGATACAAGCGCGATATGTGCCAAGCCAAGTCTATGTCCTTGGAAAAAACACCTCGCCTTGTTCCATAGATGTTTAACATCACTGTCTCTTTCATAGATGAACATCATGAAGTATCCTTTGTGGGAAAATTTAAAATGTATGTAAATATTGGCTCTTCAGTATTTAAACTGGTTAGCATTTCTATCCATCACACACAAACTCACACAATTACACTTTGTTTTTTAGTAAGTGGTTTTCATATATCTCATCTGAATGATCACTTGAAAAATAATTTAGATAGTAAGCATTCTAGCATGTGTAATCGGGGTTAAAAAATAAAATAGAGCAAAAAAAATGTATCAGCTTGAATAAAAAAATTATAGTCTTCAACAAATATGAGCATATTTTAATTTCTTCCTAAACTTCATCCAGAGTACTGCAAATTATGTTTTATCAAAAAAAAAATCCATGTGACTTATCTCAAAGGCAAGTCTTCATGAAGTGGCAATGATTCAAAAACCTAAAAATGCTATAACTGGCAAAAGTTGATATGGTTCAAATTGTTACAGGTCACGTCACTTCAGTCTTCCCAAAAGTGGAGCACTTTACTCAAAATTACGATCTTACATTTTCAGTTGGTTAATGAAGACGTCAACTAATTAAATCCTTAAGAGTCATTCTGAAACTTAAATTTCTTTGCTGCAAATTATGAAGTGTTTATTGGACACCTCCTGAATTCATTGTTTTAAGGACGATGAAGGCTGCACAGATTTACAGGATGTGTTCCTTGTACCAAGAGCCCATTATTTGGCAGCACTACACATGCGAAAAATGTTTAATTCTACATAAAATAATTTCCACCAAAATAACAGAAATTTTATAAATTTTTAAGACAAGGAAATCAGAGAAAAATTCAAAATATGTACTTTTAATTGTTTTGAATTTGGGAAAGAGAATATTTGTTGAGGATGCCCAGCATATTTAGCTAAGATGCATGTTCTTGGGATATTTTAATTTCAAAAAGGAGGTGGTTGCTTAACAACTGCTGTCATAGCTCCACTGAATCTGAAAGCAACCCACATACTCTGAGAACCTGACACAAGGAGGAAAGCTATGAGCTGAATTTTAGTTGTTTACTGGGTGTAGAGTAGACCTTGCCTGATAATGCAATTACCTTCCATCCTGCGTTTAGAGAAAACCTAGCTCTGTGAAATTTATACTCATGAGGAGACAGAAGACAGAAATATGATCACAGAACACTTGTAACATCTCAAATTTCATAACCATATTTATAAAAATAAGAGCTTTGTGTAATGAAGAGCTGTCATTATTAGCAACTCTATTAGGTGCAAATGAAAGAAAAATTAATTAGATTTAATGTTCTAATTCTCAGATTTTTTTACATTATTTTATGATCTATTGAATGTGACATGACAAATTGGTCTATTATTGATCTCTAAGAAATAGATATAAAATTAAATGTGAAGAGTGGAAGCAGAAGATGGAGTCTTAAATCCTTAGATCTTTGACTTAAGTTTGACAATAAGTTAAAACCTCTTGCTCAGATTCAACCTAGCCAATGCTCTGTGGACACTCTCCCATGAGCCCCATCCCTATTCCTGCCTTGCCAATCAATGACAGCAATCTAACGGTTCCATAGAGAGAGGAAACACAGTACAGACCTTCTGTATGGTTAGAATCAAGCCATAAACAAGAAAGGAACCACAATAGTGGAGAATTTACATAATAAAAATATTTTAATCTCCTGATTTTTCCAAATGTAATCAATAATCCTTAACAAAATGGATTAGAATATTCTTATCTCCACTGTTTCCTTCAGAATATCCCTTTGGAAATGCAGTACAAGGCTCAGGGCATGAGTGAATGAGTACACCTCTTTTGGTGAGAGAAAATTTACCCTAAAGAAATGTGAAAACTTCGTGAAGGCTCTTTCCCCAAATAAATAATTATTCCTACATATAAAGATTGCCTTCTAAGACACCCATACATCTTTAATACATTGCTTTTCTATGATTTTCAATTTCTTATTAAAAATTCATCCTCTTTATGAAGGGACTACATATTTGCTTTTAAATAAATAAGTATGCTTTGGTGAAACTACTTTCTTCTCTTAATATCTTAGCAATTAGCAAATTCTAAATGTTACTCCTAGAAATCAGCAGATTACATACTGTGCTTCATTTATACTACAGAGCCATTGAAATAATTTTACTTACATGCTGCAAATAAACATTTTACTTCTAAAAACATAACAATTTTAAAACATTACAAAAAGTCAGTACAAGTGGTGTGTGGTGGTAGAAAATAATGCCCACTACTCAAATGTGCATTAATGTTTTTAATTTTCACACACATGAAGAGTTTCCCACGCAACCAGAATCTAGACAGACTAAAACTTACGGAAGATGACTACTAGTTCTAAAAATAACTTTTATGTAGTAGAAGTAGATCATATATATTTACTTATAATTTTTCACACATTATAAACAAATTATTAAAGTCTAATTTCTCACTCAGCAGTTCAAATATTTTGAAAAGTTGAATTTTCCAGAGGCAGACTTAATTTATGTAAGAATGTACTTTTTGATTAACTTGAATTCACAAATCACAGACAAAGGAAGCTTTATTAAAATTTTTAAATTTTAAAGCTTTTGTAAAATTCAGTTAATAGCAAAATTGAAGAAATATGAGTTTTCTATCTTACTCCTTACAGTCTAATGAATAATTCGTTCGTTAAAAAATCAAACTAAAAATTAAAATGAAATATAAATGAATATTTTTATGTCAAGAAAGAAAAGAAATTCACTAATTTATTCAATAAATATATATAGAGAGATAGACATGCAGAGGTAAAGAAAACTGAAAAAAATTGCCTGTGTTATGGATTTGAATTCTATTAGGGGAGGGGAGAAAGACAAATTAACAACATTTATGTCTAAACTATGTTTTATAATAGTACAGAAGTACTATTCAGAGATAAGACAAAAGGTTCAGCAGGAGGATAGTTTGAAATTTGTAAATATACTGTTCAAGGTAACCCATATGTAGAAGGTGATATTTGAACAAAAATGAGAAGAAGATGTGAAATAAACCCTACTGATCTCTGAGGGAAATATGCTGTGAGGAGGATACAGCCATTGGAAAGGACCTAATGTAAATTCATGCTTGATGCCTTGAAGAAAAAAATCAAGGAAGTTAACATACCAGGAGGGCAGAGTAAATGAGAATTTATAAAAAAAAACTATGAACTTATTGAAAACATTGTTGAACTATTACATTTTGCATTTTCACTTTTA
>PVKS010016704.1:0-43310 GCA_004027875.1 Aplodontia rufa
GCTTTCTGTGATTGGTTGGTTGAGGTTTTCAATATCCTCCTGTGTTAAAGATGGGATGTAATAGACTGCTCTTAAAGACTCTGGATGGTCATAAGTCTGTAGGATATCCTTAATTATAATAAAGAGTTTGCAGTGAGGCAGCTAGACTTTGTAAGTTTGCAATATGGAACAAAATTTGGTTCAGCAGCAAACCACCTGTGTTGCTTTCACTTATGTACAGAGAGAAATAATCAATGTGATGACTTTGAGTATCTGCTGATGCTGGAAATAATTTGGATTGTTTCTAAGTGTCTAAGGAAATGTTTGGTTTTTCTCATAATCATTCATTCAGTTTTGTGATCTTTACAAATGATAAAGAAACATCTGAAGGAAATCATAAAAGGTATTCTAATGCTTAAAAACTCAACTTTATCCTTAATATTATGTCCTTTGTTCTCTTTAAGCACTGAATAACATTATTCCCATTTTTCTGAATTCCTGTCCTTGCTTCTCACCTGAGCCGCTCGCTGCTCTTACAGTCTTAACCCTCAGAGGTGGCAGGTCACCTACTGCTTTCAGGAAATGTCCTCCACCCCTTCCTCCTCCTCCTCCTTCTTTTAACTTCTTCATAACTTGAAAACTACTTTTCTTCAGAGATATTTCACTAATGTTAATTTACTTTCTTCCCCATGACTCATGTCCTCCCTAAACTTTCCTTTCATATACAATCATTTATTCTTTATAGGATTAGGATTAACCTGGAGTTTAATCCTTGGATTTGTTTCAATGCATTTGTTCTAATTGTGCTTTTTCTTGTATTTTGGACAACATATTCTTTTATTCTTTGTTTTTTTCACACAGGAATTATTTTGTGTTTTAGAGAGCACAGAAAAGTAATTTAGTCATTTCTTTGGCACAGTTACATAAAGTCTACAGTTATTATTTGCAGTAGATGTGAAATCAACATTGAAAGTTAGAGGATTTTCTTCCACTTTACAGCCTATTATAGGTCATGTCATATTTTATAGAAATGCTGTCAAAACCTTCATCAAATTTATTTCATATGTAAGTTAAAAGATTGTGAGGCATTTTGACTTTGTCATGCAATTACTTAAATTTACGTATAAATAACTACAATTGTAATCAATTTGTTCCCAGTCTTCATTTACAGACATATGAAAAATCTCATATTATCTGGAAACCAGCAAGAGATTAAAAATTTTCAATGTATTCTCATGTTTCAATCCTTTTCATTGAAGGAGTTTATCAATTAATTTAAACATCTATTTATTACTTGTTTTGAAATAAACCCCTTCTTCTTAATTAACTGATGCTTTTATGTGATCTAATCACTTTGCAAGTTCACATTTGCTTCTCTGTATAAAAATATTTATAATTTAATTGCTCTGGGTCTTTCTTTATAATCCACCTTTATCTGAATCTTCTCCCTTTGACTATTGAGTAAATAAAAGAAACTGCCCTTCGTATGTCCAAATGAGTGTATGCATTTTCTCAGTTGTTTTATTGGAATGATTAAAGCAACCTTCCAGTGGTGTAATTCCAGATAAATTTCTGTGACGATCCCAGCAATGCCTAATGCTACCTCAGCACATGGTAAATTCTAAGTGCAAAGAACACTTAACCATTGCAATTACAATTTCTTACTTTGGAAATTCCTACAAAAACATGTGAACATGCTTGAGAACACATTACAAAGATTCCTTGTGCAGCTTTAGTGGGGATTTTTGCAGGTGGGGAGTCCTGAGTGTAAGGTCTTCCTTGTTATCCAAAATCATGGTCCTCCAGTTTCTCCTCTTTCATGACACAGGATCTGGAGTAGAGAAGAAAAAGATTTGATGAGCTTACAGAAACTTAAGTAAACTTATTTATCCTGTCAAAAATTGTGTAAAAGACAAGAATATATATATAATGGTATCATTAGGCAAGAATGTGTATTTGTAACAATAAATTTGCAAAGGACTGTATAAACATAAGTTTAAAGAAATTTGAGAACATATAAAATAATTAGAGTTCACGTGCATGCACTCTGTGAATTTCTAAGGACATTATTGGGAGCATTAAAGAATGGGTCTGGGGTACTGGAGTGGTGGCACAGTGGTTATGGAGCTTGCCTGGCATGCGCAAGTATGCTAGTTCGAACCCCAGCACCACGTACACAATGAAGTGTTGGAGCAATGAAGGCCACATGAAAAACTAAATAAAATTTATTCTCTCTTTAATTAAAAAAATAGGTTTGGATGTGCAGATAATGTAATGTAGAAATATGTAAGAAAGCAAATAGATAAGGTTACAAATGTGCAAGACACTGGATGTGGCAAAATGTTTCTTTAAAATATATTGTTTCAAGTAAAAGAAACAGCAGTAAATAAGCCAAACCCTCCCACTGCTGCCGTACTTTTGGCTTCTCTGCCCATTACCAGAACAATTTAACAAAAGATAATGAGCAGTGAGGCTGTAATAAAAAGGGGTAGGAAATCCAAGCTGCCAATGCCACCATTTTTCCTCTTTGAATAAGTATCTCTTTGTAATTTTTATTCCAATTTCCTTTTTGAAGAGTTTTTTCTTTCACTTATTTTATTATCCACGAAAATGTGATTTTTAAAACATTAAAATAGAAAGTTTTGATGTCTTGTTACTAAATGTATATAACATATATACAGCATAAGAATTCAAAAATTGCAGAGCTCTTACATACCAAAAAGAAAGTTGCAGGCCAATTATCCTAAGATAAAATGGAGTATTTGTCACCACCAGATATGCTGTAAGACAGAGCTGTGGGAAGCCCTGGAAGACAAAAATTTCACACAGTAAGTCAATCGCCATGGCTGTTATCTCCCCATCTTGCTCTCCGAATCAGTTTCTGATTCATATACCAAACATCCAACCAAACTTGTTTAAAACAGATGGGCATTGATTTCTCTGAAACAAAATAAATTTAGATGTAATCAGCTCAGGTTGATTTGGAAGCTTTAGGCTGTTAGGGGCCTGTGCTGCTGCTGCTTTCTGGTCTTCTTTTCAGCTTCAGGTCACCTATGACGATGGCACAAATTCTTACCATTTCTGTCATTGCGTGATGAGGTCTACATCCTTGTAATAAAATCTAGGCAAGGTATGTGACCATTTTAAATGATACAGTACGGTGGAAATGACATGGTACCAATTTTCAAGACCATGGCAATTTCCACATGTTCCTTCTTGAAGCACTTAGTCTTAGAAACCTGAGATGTCATGTAAGAAATCCAACTAACCCGTTGGAGAGATACTATGGACAGGCTCTGACAATGCATGGGAAAGAGCTAGGCTCAGTCGTTCAGCTGCTCATACCAAAAGGCCAGACGGGAAAGTAAGATGTGATAGTTCTTACGGATCAGCCTTGTTGCAAAGGAAATTTCAATAAATCAGTCCACATGATATTCTATGGTAAAGAAGAGTCACCTGATCTGTAGAAATGGGAGATATAATTAAAGTTTGCCTTTTATGCTATTAACCTGTGGGGTATTTTAAATAAGTGTACCGCTAGATTTCAATGCCATCTCATGTAGCAGAATGGCTTCTAAATGTTAAGCCACAACACTACAATGCGTGAAGCTATGCATTAGGAAGGAGAAAAGGGCAGAAATACATGTCCCTCACTTTTACAAAGACTTTTCAGCATTCTCACGTAACATATATATTTGGTTGTAATTGATCAAAGTTGGTCACAATGGCCACACCTACCCGTAAGGAGAATTGGACGATGTAACCTTTGTATGAACACATTGCTATGCTAAAAAAGCTCATTGTTTATTTTTATTTTTCAATAGGAAGAAGCAATGAATATTGGGTAAGGCAAGTAGAAATATCTGCCACATTGCCTCGACTCTCATTAAAATATCACCAACATTTTTAAACACCTAATATATTCTCAAATTCTCATTAGAAAAAAAAAACTAAAATAGCAGGCAATATATCTATATTGGTTTTCTAATGCTTCATAACAAATTAACAGAAACTTAATGGATTTAAAAAATGCTTCCATTAGCTCATGGTTCTCTAGGCCAGAATTCAGGAAGGCTTGCGTAAGCTGTTCTGCTCAGGGCTGAACTCGGAGTCTCAACTGGTGGGGCCCTTAGGTGCATGATCTGAGGAAGGACGCACTTCCTTGCTCACTCAGTTTGTGGACTACATTCAGTTCAGTATGATTGTGGATCAAAGGTCCCTGTTTCATTACTGGCTGTCAGCCAAGGGAGGTTGGCAGATTTCTTTCAATAAGTATAGCTGTACAAAACTTGGTCCCATTTTGAAATTCTCTCATATCTTCTACCTTCACCCAGAGCAAACTCTGAGCTTTAATGATGGGAAGTGGTTAAATCAAGACCATTTGAGATGGGGATTATCTAAGGGTTAACTCACTTTCTCAAGGTTAACTTCTATCTATCACTGTAGAGTTACAATGTCCTCACAGAAATGACAGACATCTAATATTCACAGGTTGCATAGTTTAGGCTTGAATACCTTTGCGTGGTTGTTTAAAAAAATCTAGGTACCACACAGTTCAATGCCATATTCACATTTAAATGAAGGTTGTCACCAAATTAATCCCTAAAGTTTAAAACAGAAGAAATTGGGTACTAGCTTCACTTTTGATTTTGTACTCACCTGGTCATTTGGGGGAACAGCAGTCTTTCAAGGTTTCTCTCAACTTTCTGTGTCCATCAAAGGTGTTAATTGCCATGCTTCTGCCACAATAAGAATTTTGTTTCCCATGTGTCTATCAGTGTCCTTTTTTTTCAAAACTCAATTTGATCATTTCTTCCTCTATGAAGAATTTCTTAATATCTATATTTATTTGCGAAGTTGATGGATGATTCCTTCTTTGTTCCTCCCCTGTATGTTCTGGAAATAGTTCTCTTGAAGGATTATGAAGATGATTTACTACACATAGAACCTCTACTGTGAAATGGAGGATCCTAAACATGCATTGGTGTATGACTCCAACACTTAGCCTGGCCCCAGATATCAGAACATTGGTTGCAAATTTGTTGATCAAACACGCAGCAGGAAGGAGCTATTTACCTGCAAATGTGTGTACTGGGAGTTTTATCAAGCTAAAATTTGTACATTCCTTTATACTGTCCTTATGATGCTTGAGCTTGTGAATAAAAGTGAAAAAAAATCTTCATTTGCTTTTTGCATTGACACATCATATATTTAAATTCTTCAAAATGATGAATAAATACTATCTATTATTATTAACTTTCACAATTAAATCGGAATGAATGCATTACCACGTTTCTCAGTATGTGGTTTGGAGATATAACCTTTATCCCAAAATTATGTATTGAATTTTCATTATGTGAAAGACTGGAATTAAAAGAATGGAAGAATGGGTTAGAAATTGCAATGCATGCACAGTTCTAGGGGAAATTGTCAAGGAAAGAAGTGAAATCAAAGTTATTTGGGTTGATTTAATAATGGACTGCTGAGGGATTTTGTGGGTACACAGAAACACTGTCTCTGACATCACGAAAACGTGAGGGAAGAGTTGCCATGAGAAACAACAGCTGAGTTGTTCAGAGAAGTATGGGTCTAGTTGTCAGGCGAGGGGAGGGATAGAAGAGAGCTTCAAGCAGGAAGCTTTTCTTCTCTGCATAAAGACTACAAGTGATTGCTGTTTGGATTCCAAATGCAACTCAAACTGCATATGAGGCAGCAAACACAGCAAATGTTTTCTGTTATAACTGAATTTGCCCCCCAAAGGCAAGATTATCACAGGAAGTACATTGAAAATGCTCAGGAATAGCAGTAAGGGGACCCTGTACTTGCTTTTTGAGTCTACATATCTTTTGTTTATTTACATGGGCTCTGAATATTGTCCTATATTACTTTTTTTAAGTCTCAATTAAATGGTTGATCATGTATTTTAATTGCAAGGGGAAATGGAAGAAGACTAACATTAAATAGAAATGGCATATTAGTTACCTACAATGAAAAAACACAGCAGACTGAATAATAGATCTTCAACAGGCTTAGGAAACAATAGGTAGCAGGGGCCAGATTTTTGGATTGCTGCATGTGATAAACTTTTAGGTGGGTCTGCTTGAAAAATATCTTTTTCCCCTGGCTGTACCTGAAGAGTTCTGTTTGTCCTCCCTTTGACTTTGAATCTCTGTGTGTGGCAGTTTTAGAAATTAGCTTTTATGTGATCAAACTGCTCCTTTTTGATTCTGGATTCAAAGCTTTTGTAATTATGTTCAGAGCCCTGTAAAAAAAAGTATAAATGCATCTTTAATGTATGGAGATTGGGAGACCAGCAACCAAGCGAAACTTTCTGCAGCACAAGGAGAGTGTACAGGAGGTCAGCAGAAATGTTGAAAAGAATAGAAATTAGATCCTGTCAGAAAGGGGTCAAAGATTCAGACTCATCCTAAGAAAAGAATTTAATAATGTGTCTCCTTATCTGTGGAGGCAGAATGTTAGATACTTTAAAGAATGTAGACAATTTGAAACCTGACAATACCTACCGCCTACTTACCCACCTACCAAGTCATGAGAGATCCACTTACTGGGTATTTAATAAGTTCCTGCTGCATAGACAGCACTCGCTCAGTCAAACCAGGAATGTACACGAATTCCTTTGTGAACATCTTGACTGAAAGTGAGACGCATATACGATATAATATAAGTGAAGGGGTTACTTTAGATCACAACAAATGAAAAGCCAAAGGATTAAAAACTTTTAATGATGTTATATGGTGTGAAAATCAATGTATCACTTGGAGAAGAAATTTTGAAACAACTGTTTTTCATATTTGATATACTTTTTTTTTAGATTTCTAAAGTATGTACTTTTTTAATAAGCCCCTTGGCGTATGCTCATTACCCAGGAAAATAAAATAGTTAAGTGACTAATTAGACTTCACCTTATCAGCTCAGGGAAAGCCTGACAACCCGCTCCTTGTTATAATCAACTGGTGGTGCCTCTCCACATTGCATGACATGATCAGTGGGGCTTTGTTACAACCCTGTCATCTTGTTCCATAAATGTCAACCGATTAAAGGTGAAAGCTTCAGCTTCGTGTTTTATGTAGATCAGTTTTAAAAGTTTCCTGTGGTCAGATTATTTTAAGATGACAGTGATAGTTTCTTCACACAATCAAAATGTTTAACAGAAAAGTCTAAGACTTTTAAAAATGTCTGTTTATTCATGTTTTGCATTCACGTCAAATATACAGTTTCATTGTTGTGTTTTTTCTCTTTTACCAAAATAGTTCTCTGATTGGATATCTCAAATATTTAGTTATGAAAGCTAAAAGACAGTTTTTGTGTGTCTATTGTAAGTGAACTGTGTGAACTAACAGCCCTGGAGTACCCAGACTTGCACACACACCAGCGTGCACAGTTCTTAGAGGGTATTCACAGTTCCAGAAAGTCCACTGGAAGAAGATTTGCTCGACTTAGACCAGTGTAGTATTTCCAAAGTTCTGTAGTTATGACAATCTCATTGTGTGTAATTCTTTGCATAAATAATGTTCCCGGGGGAAAGGCATGTGGAAAGAAAAAAATAAAGGAAAAACTATTTAAATTGCAATGGTGGACTATCTGTGTCTGACTCATTCATTCAATTATCAATGAAAATTATTGATGTCTCCTTGGAATAGATTTCTGTCAGAGAGACTGGAGAAGTCTACAGTAGCCTTGCTAATATAAAGCCTCTACTGACAGAAATCCCTTTCCTATTCTACCTCCTTAATTGTTCCTTCTGGGATTCAGTAGAAAGTTAGAGACGAGAGGCTGGGTGGATTTGGAGGGTTTCTAGAAGTTCCATCCAATCAAGAAAATGCATGAGTTGGACTATAATATTTGTCAGATCGTTCGGAGCTTTAAATTTGATGCTTCAGTGACCTAACTCTCTGACTGACAGATTAATGAGAAAATCACAGTTTCTATATACTTTGCCATCCTCATTATGATTTAAGTATTCAGCCATCTTAAAAGAAAAAGAAAAAAGAAAACTCTCACAGGGTAAAGAAGTAAGTAAAATCACTGGGCAAAATAGAAAAAAGATTTACTTATATTTCTTAAATAGCATGTATAATACAGCCTTCTAAATATATTACATGATTATATCCTTCAAGTGCCACAATATGTTTTAGCTTCACAATATGTTTCATGGAGGCTGTATACTAACAATTCCCATATTACAGATGATACTCAGTCTCAAAAAATTTATGTAAACTCTACAATATCTCACACAGAGAAATGGAACAGTTTGGATGCAAACTCAAGTCAGGCCAATTCCGGTTCCAATTCTATTTCAGTTTATTATTCCTGGTGTTTGCACAGAAACAACAAATTTTAATTTGAATGAGAGGAAGGAAATTGAAGAAAATGACATTTTAAAAGAATGAATTATATGAAAGGGAGCCATTCATGTAGATACCCATTACTGACCCCTCTGGGAAGATGACGGTGCATACACAAAACATTTGATTTAGAATATGTCCTCAGCAACTCACGACTAGTGATAGAAGTATTGAAAATCTGACATATTCAAACTATCAGAATATAAAAGCATATCGTCTATTTTTCATTTATTATAAAAATGAGCAATATTTAAGAAGCTATTGATATTACAAGGGAATAAGTAATGGTGTTATGGCTTTTGTTAAATGCTGGAGCAGTATGGACTGTTAATATGAGACTAAGTCCAAAAATCCAGAGAAGCGATTTAGCCACAAACATTTAATGTATGATGAATGGAAAACAAGGGCCCAAATATCAATTGCTTTCAGGCATTTGAATGTTTGTTTTTTTATTTTAGAATATATTTGTGCTTCTTTCCTGTATAAGGGAGAGAACTTTTTAGCATTCTTTTAATTATATTAGCTATAAATTTTCTTTGAATAAAAAGCATTTTGGAATGTAGTCAATAATAATGCAGTTTTTTCAGAGCATAAAAAAATTAAAAAATCATTTCAAACATAATGAAGAAGTCAGGGGCCTAGATACATTTTCCATTAAGATGTTATTTGTGTTGCCAGGGAAGACACAACCATGGTTATGATGGGGTGTTATGAAAGAGTTAAAAATAAATGAGAAGATTTTTTCCCCAAAAAAACACCCAGAGGGAAAAGAAAACCACAAGAAAATAGGTCCACTAATGAATGAGGAAGGGCATGAAATTAACGATGACTCTAAAACGGCTGAGTTATTGAACTCATTTTTTAAATCTGCCTCTAACAAGAGAAATGAAGCAAAGAAATATAGACAATTAGGAAGTAATGAAGACGTTGCAGAAATCGCTCTTGCCAACATGAAGATGAGGGAATTCCTTATTCAGCAATCACTGAAAGACCCACATCAGCCTGAGTTGTTTAGGGAATTGGCCAATGTTGACTGACTCATGGACATTTATTCTTAGAAAATAAAAGAAGGTGGAACATGCTGGGCAATATTTAATAAACAGGCTCTTGAAAGGATTGGAAACTTTTGCTCAGGAAGATAAGCATCAGTAAAGTGTAGCTTTTAAAAATATGAAGAATGTGAAATAGGCAAAGGGTCTTCAATAACAATAAAACAGGCTCCGTGGCTATCACAGATATCCATTCCAAATTTACAGAAGAAACTGAAAGGAAAATAGCAAAGTCAAACACATATAAGGATCACTCCTGATTTGGTGAGTCACCCAACTGAGTATGCAGAATTAATTAGAGGAACTTAAAGAGAAGTGATTCAATCAGGGCTTTGAATATAGGTTAAAGATCATTGTAAGTGATGAAAATGTATGGCAAAGCAGAAAAATGACTAACGGCCTTGGTATTGGCTGCTTCTGATTCTGCTTTTTGTTTAAAGGCTTTATTATTTATGATTAGCAAAATGATTAATGAATATGGTAAAAGATTTAAAAATGGTTGTAATCCCCTTGAAAGTCAGGGAAAACTTACCAAAAACCACAAAGAGGCAAAAGGATCAAAACAGTAGTATAAATCTCCAAATGGAAAACTATGTTTAAAAAGGGGGAGAGGGGAATGAATGCTCAAAAATTCCCAAGGGTCTCATTTTGATAGCTAGAGAATATGTGCAGCATCTTGCAGTTCAAATGGCACGGAGGTGCAATGATATGACAGCCACAGTGAAGAACTCTCCTAAAATTCTCACTGCAAAAAGGACCAGTTGGTGCTTTCCTTATGTAACCCACACGCAGCATGAGAAACCCTGTATCCTGAACCCTATGGATTCACCTTATGCCCTGAAATTGAAGAAGCAGAAATGGATACAAAGCATCCTGAAGACAAGTAAGAAAGCATTCAAACATCAGGTGACAGTGAGCCCTCTCATTAGCTCTGGGCTTTAGCTTGTCATCAGGAAACTTGCTTCAGGAACAGCCCCAAATCAAAAGTTGCTAAGTTAGGGAAAGGAGAAAGAGTTGAAAAATTTTGGATAGGTTGGGTACAAATAAGTACTGATGAACATAAAAACTTAAAACTGCAAAAGTTAGAATGGAACAAAAGGGATAGAAGAAGCAGTGATGATTTAGCATTTCAGAGGAATAACTTATCATGCACATGATGAACACCGTAGCATGCAAACTCTAAGAAGTGAGTTTGGTGACTTGGCCCAGGAGAGCCTCACGATGGGCTTTCTGATACCTCTTGCATTTTGCTCACGAGATGGGAGCTGTTGTTTACTGCCTGATTCAAGTGTTTTAAGTATCTCTGGATGATGAACAGTCACCCCTTTCTAAGTGGAGGCAGTTTATACTTTCCTTTCTTATGTAGACAAAACCATTCCTCATGTTAATAAGAGCTCCACCCCATCAAGCTCTTGAACTCTCATACGCACTGCACCCTTATCATAACACTTCTACTGCCCCCCACCCCAGAAAAGTTTTTGTGACCTAGCTGTTGCAAATAGAAAGAGTAACAGCAGTGTTGAGAAGCAATTCCAGTGTCCCACAGCATGGAGTTGACAAGTCTGGACAACAAATCCAGGTAATAGGCTCCTAAAGCCTTGCTCTTGCTCTGTCTAAGCCTTTCTCAACCAAGACGGCAAGACAGACACAGAGAGCAGAATATTCTGCTTCCTTCACTCTATAAAATCTGCAGTTCACTTTCTAGCAGAGCCCTTGATTGAAACGACGCAGGTTCTGGTCCAAGTTAGAGATCTCAATGGAGGACCCCAGAGGGAGTGGTAGTAAGCATAACACTTCACTCTCCGGAAACGTTTCTGTTGTCCCAGTTCTCAGGATGATCTTTGACTATCTACCCCTGACTCAAGGGATGTGCAGGAGCTCTGTAAATACAGCTGTAGACTGGAACTCCCAAGGCAAGACAGTTGAAGTTTATTTGGTAAACAACTGTGTTGTTTTTTTTTTTTTATTCTTTTCTTGAATGGAAATCAGCAAGAGAGAATAAGGGATTATTTGTTTTCTGGCCCTGTATGGCAGGTCTATGTACATATCATACTGTACAGGCATCTTCTCTCCACAGCCCATAATGTCAAATTATTAATTCAAAGTTTTGGAGGTTAAGGCTAGATGTCTAATCACTCAGACTATCTGTTGATGGCGACTTAGATGTCATTAGGTTTTCTAGATCTCCAATGAATTACTGGTATACTTTTAAATAATAATATGATGACAATTGACCAAGTAGTTAGTTTCATTCTTCATGTGTGCAACCACTCAGAGAATCATTCTACATGTATGTGCTGAGCTCCTCCACTGTGTCACAACATCTGGCCGTGGAAACACAAAGAGGCAGCTGATTCTGGGTGGCCTTGTCATCTAACAGGTGAATCTATTAAACAGTGAGGCATATCACAAGGGCTTCTTAACATTTGTTAAAATGCTAAAGTTCACCAATGACTTACATATTATGCAAAGTAAAACAAATATTCCCTCCATAAGATAATTTTCATCCCTATGGTTCTAACATCCTTTCCTAAATGTGGAACTGTTGAATTACTGAGATAGGATAAGAAAAAGTTTATAACATTGAACATTCCCTTGAGAGTATGTTGTGTAAGTGAATTTCATGGTTAAAATAGGGGGAAAAAAAGTGAAAAAGACTACTTATTGTATATGGATGACAATATGACCGCAGGCAGTGTTATGCAAAACCCTTATGGGAATATGGAGTAGACTGGGGACAAGTTTTCTACAGAAAGTAGAATTTTAAGTAGTCTGTCAAAAGGAAATCAGAATGGGGAGAACCATGAACCCAATAGCCACCAGCAGGGAAAGTTGTGTTTTGAATAAAAGTAATGGTTTTGTCTGAGTAGAACACAAAATCCATGTGCAAAACTGGGATGAGTGAAGTTGGGGAGGGTTTCTTAAGGCATTTTATTTATTTTATTTTTAAAGAGAGAGGGATAGTGAGAAACAGAAAAAGAAAATCGATTTTATTTATTTTTTCCTGTGGCTTCCGTTGCTCTCTCACTTTGTTGTGTACATGGTACTGGGGTTCAAACTTGCATCCTCATGCATGCCTGCCAAGCACTGTAGCTGCTGAGCCACTGCTCCAGCCCTCTTAAGGCATTTTAAAACCACCCTAAAAGGATATTTTGGATTGGACAGTACAACCGTAGGCAAGCTTGCATAGTACCATAAAAAGGTTGAAGGCACTAATTTTCTCACAAGGCTTCCGTTCAGTTCTGCAAATATACACAACTAGGTCATCAGGGATAGAGAAGCTTCTGGGTTCTCTGAGAGTCAGCTCTTACAGTCTGGTTGAAATAAAGGCCCAAACCCTAGATTAATCACCATCAAGTGACAGTGAGTCTCTTCCACCTCAGTGGCTACCATTTCCTGCTGAAAATATCAGCTCGCAGGTTTTTAGTCCTCCACTGCATCATGAACCCAAACACTCCAGCTGGCCGTCACCACCCAAAGCCTCTGATTCTGCCTACAACTCTCAAATTCTTTTCTACTCCTTTGAAAATGTTGCTCCGTAACCAGAAAAAGATCATAGATATGTTTTGCTGCTTCTCTGCTTCCCTGAGAGTGTTTCCATTACCCTAATTACGGCTCTTATCCAGGATAGTTTCTGGATCCTTCTCAAGCTGCACACTGTACCTTTCTCAGAGGAAGCCTGGACATTTTTTGTACATGGACCAGACTCCAGATCACATAAGAGTTTTCTGGATTTTTAGGCAGGTTACATTTTAGCACAGGTGAGAAGATCATGGAAGCTAAAGGGTAATGGTCTTATTAGAAAGGCTCACATAGGTGGAATGAGTATAGACATCTGGGAAATCTGATATTCCATAAAAGCAGTAATAGCGAAAGACTTCATTCCTGATTGTCAGTCATTGACACCTTCCCCACACCCCAAGATCCCATGACTTTTATATAAAGATTCTATATAAAGTCAAAAAGATTTATAAAACCCCTGGATTGCTTCCAAATAAATGCAGCGTAAGCACTCAGCCCTTGTGGACGATAGCCCTAGTGAATTCCTACTGATTCACAATCTGCAGAGGTCTGTGTTACTCCTTTTGTTCTTCTGTCTGACACATTTTTTTTCTCATTAAATGCTTTTCCTCACCTGGAATACCCCTACTCTATGGATTGGACTTGAATGTTGCTTGTTCCTGATAGTCTGATAGGTTTCCTCAGGTTATGATCATGATTAGATGCTTCTTGTAAGAGATTACAGTTGATTTTTCTTTCCCTCAATTTAGTAGATGTCATACTGTACTTTCATTAATTTTTTCCCTTTTTTTGTGGTTCCCAACAACAAAGAATGCTTGGTACTATCAGTGGTTAATACATGTTTATTCAGTGACTAAATTAGTGGAACAAATAACGTAGTTGAGTAGGTAAATAAATCTGTGAATAGCTTGGTATGTATGTATTTATTACTGGCTTCTACATTTGAGTTTAATTACAAGGAGAGTTAGTGTGTAGGAAAGAAGGACTTTAAGAGAACTCAGTCTCTGACTGAGGAAGTAAATTAAAGTCACTCCATTTATTATTTCATTCATTCATTCATTCATTCATTCATCAAATATCTATTCTATTGAATGGCTAATTCATGTCAAAAATCAACCATCATTTGTTTTATTTAGTCAAATACTTATAGAATGACTAATGGTTATGTGATAGCATATCTTTGTTCCTTTGCTGTAATAATTTATTTGTTGCTTTTTTCATGTATTCTAGTACCAATAATTAACTAAAACCTTAAGAAAAATACCTGTTGTACCTTTAGCACACATATTTAAGAGTTTGGTGAAGTTTTTTTTTCCTTTTTGTTCTAAGGAATTAAAAGAAAGGGAAGAATTGTCAAACTAGACACACTGAATACTTTTTAATGACAGTTACCCTGCATATGCTTATAGGACAGAAATGGTTGGTTGCAAATGAATAGGGGAGATTAGCTGCTCTCTCTGTGGAGATCTTATGGTGGAATGGTGATAAGCATTCAGATCAGCTATGGACCTAGGTTTGTGGCAAAACTCTGTTAATATACCGGATGTTACACAAGGGCATCATATATAGCTCAATAGTTGAAATATTTTGTTTAATCAAGACACCTTAAAATTTTAATGAGAAATAATGCATGCAAAGAACAATGCTTATTTTAAATTAAAGCTTGATCTTCTTGATAGCTAGTCAAACAAAATAAATTGTCTTCAAGGCAGAGGAGAGATTCTGGATAGAAAGAGGATCTCTGTGCATACCAGACATGATTCTTTATAAATCCCAGCATCATTAGTCTCCCTGAGCTTGGAGTTGTTTCACTCCTTGTGCACAAATGGCTTCACTGATAACCCTTGATACATTTACCAAGATGTGGAAGCAAATGGTCTTTTGCTTAAAGAAGCATGAATATGTTGAAGAATGTATGTGTCAAATTTATTGCTATACCAAACAAAAAGAAAAAGGTACAAAATAGAAAGGATGCATGTGAAATGATTAATACAAGGTTTTAACTTGAAGTAGATTTCACTTTTCATTGCTCATAGATTATGCAAAATTCTTCATTCCAACTAGAAACAATTTCCAGCATTTTTTCCAAGTACATATCTCTATAAGACTCTTCTTACCGGGGGGCCAGGTTGCAGATGTCAAGTCTTTCCTTATTTTTGGCTTATTTTATGAGGAAATAGAAATTCATTTTATTCCATGGGGGACCATGCTTATTTTCAGTATCTATTCTTAGTTTCTAGAGTAACAGAAATAAAATCTCTTGAGCATCAACCAAATGTCTTGATGCCGTGATATACGTAGTTAAGTGTGGTCAGGATCTAGAATGCCAGAGCCTGTCTCAGAAGTACAAAGGAGTAAAGCAAAATTAAATATGCCAGGTGACATTTCAATGCTGTCCAGTTTATCTCTGCTCCACTTTCAAAATTCATGTATTGGAAGACGATAACCTAGACCAACATTAGAATACTTGAGAACAATCAGAATTCCTTTGTGGCCCTCATTTTCAACACATAGGTGTTTGTCTTTGGAAGTTTCACTTTCCATTTTTTCTTGAGAGTTTTTGGCAGCTTAAATGATTACGCACCTATTTAGGAGGAAAGAAATTTATTCAGATGAAACTAGGTTTTACCAATATTTTGACATTATGCATATTACTGCAATCTTTTACAAACAGGTTTAGTGGATCTGAAAAATAAAGAAAACAACTTTTATTCTCTGAAAATACTTAATGCAAAATAAATAAATATAGCTTTTATCATACATATATAAAATGTGTATGTATAAAATGTATTTATTGATAATAAACTGGATATATACATATACCTATACATATAATACGTAGTATATTCTTTTTTTTTTCACTCAACATAGTCATACATTTAGGAGGGAATGATTGCCACACAATCATGATCACATGCATAATGACAGAGCAAGCCAAGGCTGATGCCAGGTCATGATTTCCCCCTTTGGGTTCCTCCGGATTCCATGTTTCCTCTACTTTACCCCCATGATAGTTGGGCTTCTCATGGAAGTTGAAGGTTGATAATCCCCCTGCTATATTCTTGACAAATAAATGTATTTTATATATACATGTATATGTATATTGTAGATAAATAAACACAATACTTTATAATTGTATAAATAAATATAACATTTTGGAGAGCAAATTAGAACCAAATCTAAGCAGGGTTGGAGAAGACATGAGAGCAAAGTTCAACTTAACTCTTTTTTTTAAGAGAGAGGGACAGTGAGAGAGACAGAGAAAGAAACAACTTTTATTTAGTTTTTCACATGGCTTTAGTTGCTCCAACACTTAGCTGTGTACGTGGTGCTGGGGTTTGAACCCGGGTCCTCATGCTTGCCAGGCAAGCACTGGAACCACTGAACCACTGCTCCAGCCCCTTAACTCTTGAACACATTTTCATAATTAAATTTTCCACTTGACTTTTAATCTTTTATTCTCATCAACGAAAAATTTTTGGAAGTGTCTACCCTCTTCTGGAAGGTGAGTGGGCGGTAATGTGACAACAGCCACTCTTCTTATTCCTGGTGTTCACCTTGGTCCGGAGCTCCTGGTCACCTGACCTCTTCTTTGCTTTCTCTTAATTATTTATTTGATTTTTTTAAAGAAAGAGAGGGAGGGGGAGAGAGAGAGAGAGAGAGAGAGTCCATTTTATTCAGTTTTTCAACTGGTTTTCATTGCTCCAACACTTAATTGTGTACATGGTGCTGGGGTTCAAACTTCCTTACACATGCCAGGCAAATGCCATAACTGCTGAGCCACCACTCCAGCCCTATTGATTTGATTTTTAATGAGGTGTAACTTCTCACATAATGCTTCTAGTCTAATATTGGCAATGTTCTTCATGACTCCCTGCGAGTTACCACTGATCTTTGTGCCAGTTCCATAATACATTTTTTTCTTTTGAGAATGCAAAGCAAAATCTTTGTGTTGTTTGCTTTGATTCAGGTTTTAAAAGCTTATATCTACCCAACTCTGAGTCTTTGTTTCCTTGATACTGAGATAACCCTAAAAGGAGAAAGGTGTTTGTGCTAGTGTAATATAACCTCTTTACCAGTGATGAAGAGATAACAACTCCAGAAGGTTATCTCTATGTCATTAGACTGTAGATTTTCCAGGGCACAGGGAGTGATTTATATTCCTTATTCCTTTTAGTAGCAGAAAAGAAAGAGAGAAAGAGAAGGAAAAAAAGTGTGTGTGTGTGTGTGTGTGTGTGAGAGAGAGAGAGAGAGAGAAAGAGAGAGAGAGAGAGAGAGAGAGATAGAAATGCCTTTTATTTATCTGCCAAGGGCTTCTTCCAGGGCACCAAGATATATCTAACCAAAGATGTCATTCAGTTATTAGTAATACAATATCAATGATAAATATTATGGAGGAAAATAAATCAAAATTGGTAGTTGGAAAGGTTTCCAACTTTATTTGTATATTGTGAGAGGGACTCAGAAATGTTGACTAAGAGTATTACCATTAGCAGATATTTGAATAGCTGAAAGTAGCAGAGGGGGAGCTATATGAATCACTAGCAAAAGAGCAATTCAGGCAGAGAAATCATGAATGTCTGCACTTTGAGATAAGTGAATGCTTATCAATGTTTGACAAATAGCTTGGAAGCTGAAGTGGTGGGAGAGGAAAGAGCAAGAGTGGAAGAGAGGGTTGACCTTATGGGAACATGTAGGAGTTGGTGAGGGTTGTCATAGTTTATCTTAGTTATATGAGAAACCATTGGAGGATATTTTTCTTTATTGAAGTGAAATTCATATAGCTTAAATTTAACCATTCAAAGTGAGCAGTTCAGTAAAATTTAATGCATCCATAGCATTGTACAATCACCACCTCTATCTTGTTTCAATCTCATCGTTCCACACAAAAATCTATTATGCCAAAATTAGTTACCTCCTCCTCCCTCTTCTTTCAGCCCCTGGTAACCAGCAGTCTGAATTTAGTCTGTGTGCATTTGCCTGTTCTGGATAGTTCAGATACCTTGCATCTCCTATTATGGGACCTTTTGTGACTGGCTTCTTTCAGTTAGCCTATCTGTTTTAGATGTTCCTCTAAGATGAAGCATAAATCAACATTTCATCATACTTAGGTATTTCAGTTGATAGACATTTAGGTTACTTCCACCATTTGGCTATTATGAGTATTGCTGCCATGAACATTCATGTACAATTTTTGTTTAAACACCTATTTTCAAATGTTTTAAATATATACCTAGAAGTGGAATTACAGAGTCATATGATAGCTGTATGTTTAACTTTTACATGAACCACAAAACATTTCATTGAATGATTTCTCATCAGAGGAATGACATGGCATAAAAGATGGTTCTTATTGCTATGAGAGGACTAGTTTGCAGAGGATAAGGGCAGAAGGGAGGAAACAAGTTAAGAGTTAATTGCCATAATTCAAGTGAAAATGATGCTGTGAATCAGGATGTAAGCAAAGGAGAAGAGATAGAAGCATTTTCATTGTTGACATAAAGTTGTGGTGATAGGATTTGTTGACGATAGAAGTGAGAGGAAAAAAGAATGACTGTCAGATTTCCAGTTTGAGAAATTATACATATACATTAATACTGGGGATTGAACCCAGAGGAGCTAACCACTGAGCACATCCCCATCCTCCCCTCCCCCCTTTTAATATTTTATTTTGAGATAGGGTCTCACTAAGTTGCTGAGGCTGGCTTTGAACTTGTGATTCTCCTGCCTCAACTTCCCAAGATTGTTGGGATTACAGGTACATGCCATCCCAGGCCATCAGAATTATAATTATGGATAAAGGGAAAGCAGTGGTGTAGTCCATTTAGGGACTAAAATCAAGAGTTTACTTTCATACAAGTTAAATTAATGATATTTGTATCAGCTATCTACTCTTGTGTAACAAGAAAATTATTTCCAGTTTATGTGGTGGTGAATCTCTGTGTCAGCAATGTGAGCGGAACTCAGCTGGTGGTTCTGTTGGCCTCATCTGGGCCTCATTTAGTTACAATATGCTGAAGACTTAATTGGGGATGGGTTGATCCAAGGGACCTCAGATGGGGTGAATGGTCTTTTCTCTATATGTCCCTGCCTTCCAGGAGGGTACTGGAAGCTTTATTATTCATTCTATTTCATGAAAATCTCAGAGGAGTATAAGGGGAAAAAGTAGAGGCTTCAAGGTTTTGAATTTTTGGTTTCCAGTCCCCAGTTTTCTTTCCAGTGCACTTAATTGGTATAATCAATTCACATATTCAGTCTAGCTTGAGGAGATAAAGAAGATCCGTCCTCTTGATGGAACACCATCAAATGAATACCACATCATAAAGGTGGTTGCGAAGCCAGCAGGATCTGGTGGCTTCATAATTTCCCTATTTTTTATTTTTTGTGAACTACTGCACCGTCAATATGGACGTATTGAGAGTATACTCAGTTGCATACAGTTCGAGTTCAGTAAAGAAGACTGGGCTGGAGAGTCCGTGTAGAATTGATAGAGAAGAGAGACTTTCCAGAGACTAAGCCTGGGCATTGTCCAAAAATTAAAAGTCAATGAGATATCCAGGAAAAGCACAGCAAATTAGACGAATCTATCAGTAAGTTAGAAGAAAATCAAGAGAAAGGCATATCCAATACGTGAAATTTCAGGTGAAAAATGCACCCAAAATGACTGTGCTTTGTTGCTTAGGCAGTAGCTCATGGCTTTTGACAGCTAAGCAGTTTTGAAGTTCCCTAACCAGTTTGTAACAGTGCTTGCTTTCTCTGTAGCCTTAGGGTAAGAGAGGGGCAGTGGTTTATTTGAATACCAAAATTCTTCCTGAATTAAGCTCATTAAAACATTTGAACTTCCATTAATATCCAGGGAAACTAGGCCAGAAATTCTCTGCAATGCTAATGGGAGCTATGAATTTGAATTTCCATTAAAGTAATAAGGCCATGTGTTTGAAGCACTGGTAAAGCTCAGTGGTGAGGGCAATTGAAAGACATTTATTTTAAAACCCTGTTTAAAAGCATAGCATTTATTACCTTCCTTCCTATACATAAGATCCTTCTGTGTCCCCAAAATTAAACAAAAATTGAATGAAGCACTTAACCTTTTTTTTCCCGAATAGGTTGCCATTTAGATAAGAAAACAAAGAAAATAAATTTTATAAAATGCTAATTGGAATAGTGAGCATATTGACACAAACACAAGTATATTTGTAAAACATGAAAAGGTATACTTACTAATGGAATAGAGGAAAAGGCATAAAAAAGAAAAGAGCTAGTATCCAGGAGCCAGAGTAAATTCCTACCTAGCTAGTAAATTCTCAAATAAATCTCTCAGCCCAATAAAAGATCCATTTCCAATTTATAAAATGCTAAGCAAGATTGGGTATATGTATATGGACATAAGTATCCTTGTACTAATTTACTTAGTCATTATGCTAAGCAATAAAGTATAAGGCATTTGTTTGTTCCTTTGCTGTATCCAATCAGCAGATCTGTTTTCAGTGTAGGTTACCAATCCCTCTTCACAAACACTTGCTATGATGTCTCATTGCTCTCCTGCTTTCTAGACTTTCCTGGAAGCTTTAGGAAGCCACTCAGCCTGCCCACAGGAGCAATCCTCAAGCAGGAGGAATTAGAGCAGGAGACAGAAGAAAAATACTTCAGTTTTCCCTTCCCAGGAAGGATCATTCTGGTATGCATTCTCTGTGGTTTCTTAAACCATCCCCAATGGAGCTGAGTTTTACTTTGCTACCACAGAAACCAGCTCAGGGATGCAATTCCCACTGCCTTTTCTTCCTCTGCTGTTTCATTATTCCTCCTTCCCCAGCCCCGGGCTGTCTGTCATTACCTCTCCATAATCAACTGCACCCAAATCCACATCTCAGCTACTCTTGATGGAGGACTAAAACAGGAACAAATCATTCCTGACTTTAACAGATTTTTAAAAGATGAGGTTATTAATGATTTCCCTCATTTGTGGAGGCTAGCCCAAAAAACCAGGCTTGAGTGAAAGGTTGTCAAACTCATGTATTAGACCCAGCAAAGGCATAGCAACACATAATCTAGGGGAACCATGGGTACGTGTTGGGAAGAGGGAGGGAATCAGTGGAGGAAAGGGGAGAGAAAGGGACGATAGAGAAGCCTCTAGAGAGACAATCAACAATGTAGCACACTCTTTACCCCCCTGAGAATCCAAATAATGCTATGCAATCCTTTAATTCTGGAAAATTCACTATCTAAACATTTATATTGTGCGTAGGGGTAAATATAGAAGAATCAAGAAACTGGGGTGTGGTTGATGTGGGGGTGATTCTGGTTTAAGAGAAAATGTATATCATATTGTTACTTTATGTGCATTTATGATTGTACAATAACTCAACTCTTTAATAAAAAAATTTTAAATGAGGTTACAAATATTTAGCTTAAAATCTCCCTCATGAATGATCAGAATCCATATTGGTCCATCATCTTCATGTATTAAGCACATACTAAGCCTCTTGACCTCAAGGTTTTCACTGTTCAATTGATGTAGATAAATAATGTATGTGTCGAACTAACCATGACATTTTTTGTGATTCTAATTTATAATTTCTTATATATCAAGGAAGGAAATAAATATTTCCTCTATAAGAGTTTAACTCCTATAATTTAATGCTTCAGATTAACATATTGAACTTTGCAAAACAATAAAGCTCTCATATTTCTCTATTATTTTAAAATAAATTTACTGAAGGAACATCCTCATGTTTTAGTTGCTGTATATTTTACTTCAAGAGATGATGCATAGAAAGGAACTATTTTGGGGATTCTTAAAACAGTATTCTTTGTGTTATCTACTACTTGGTTAAGTTCCTTTCTCGCAGATTCACGGGGACCTAGTATGACAATCATAGCTTACATTTGCATGGTGTTTAATTGTTCAGAGCGCTTGCACATGTGTTACTTCATTTAAATTGTTGTTAAAACTTGATGATGTACATGGAGTCATTTTACAGATGAGGAAACTCTATTGCAGGATTGCATCACGCCCACGATAATGTTTTTGTGAAGTGGCAGTTCCAGGTAACGAATCCAGGTCTTCTCGTAAATCCAGGCAGGCTTCATGCTGCAACATAGCCATTTAGGAGATCTCTGACTACAGACAAAGCCGAAGAAAGCAATAAATAATGAACTCTCCAGGTGGGCCATGTGGAAGTAGACTTTCAAGTTAGTTCGTGGTTGCTTCCCATGTGTTGGCATCTTTTATACCTGTACTTCCAAAGCCTACGTGGATGCGTAGAAAAGATTGATTCTAATGAAAGTTGTAGAAAAGAAACATCATGGTGTAATGTCAAGTACTCAGTGACAGGAATAGGCAATCATCCAGTTCCTCCACTAATAATTCTGATAACTTATGTTCCTTCAGTCTCTTGACCCTCCATTTACTTATCTTTAAAGTGGGGCTGATAAAGCTCCATCAAATACGAACCTAAGTGACCATACCTGGAAACCCTCAAACAGAGTTTAATCAGGACTGGCTGTGCTGGTAACTTTGGACTATTTCTATTTCTCGATAAAATTTTGGAAATTGTTAAAACAAAGTCTGTGTAAGAGTATTTAGCATTTGCCCTTTAAAAACAACTCAGGGAATGTACTTTTAGTCTTTCAATCCAACTAGTTGCCAATAAATCCCGGTGAGGGAATTAACTCACTGATTGGGTTAAGGCATTTCTGACCCATTCATTTCAACCTTCCTGAACTGTCACTTGTGAGCTTTTGGGGGACACTGAATATTCAAACCATAATATTTTCTTCATCCATTTGTCAGTAATAAACACCTCTATGCTTTTGCTATTTTGAGTTGTGATGCTCTGAACACAGGTGTGCACATATCTCCTCAAACTCCTTTTGGTTCAGCTCCCAGAGGAGGGTATATGTACTATCTATCTTTAATCCAGTACCTAGTATAGATACTAGATCTGATAGGATCTATCTTTAATTTTCTTGGAAGCTGTTATATTGGCCACACCATTTCTCATTCTCACCAACTTAGCCCAAGTGCTCCTATTTCTCAACATCCTCACCAACACTTGCCATTTTCTGGGTTCTTTTGTTGGGTGGTCAGTTTTGTGACCAGCCTAATGACTATGAGAAGCTATCTCATGGCGGGTTTAATTTGCATTTCCACAAGAACCGTGATGCTGAGCGTCTTTCATGGGCTTGCACTCTCTTTGTTTATTATCTTTGGAGAAAAGTGCATTTGAGTCCTTTTCCCATTTAAAAAAGTCAGAACACTTTTAAAAATTGTGTGTTGGGGCTGGAGCGGTGGCTCAGTGGTTCTGGTGCTTGCCCAGCATGTGCAAGCACAAGGGTTCAAACCCCAGCACCACGTACACAACTAAAGTGTCAGAGCAACAAAAGCCATGTGAAAAACTCAATAAAAATTGATTCTCTCGTGCGCGCTTGTTGTCCTTCTCTCAAAAAAAAAAAAAAATTGTGTGTCACCGTTGCACAGGGACAATGTGTGTTTTCAAGCTTAGTATGTGGTCCCAAAGTGAGGACCCAAGTTGTTGGTTCTTAGTAAGAGTTTTCATTGTCATGTTGACACATCTTCCTCATTTCAACAATCTTTCCCCCTCGGTCTCTGGCTACCTGCACCCAACAGTCCTCCCATAAAAGTGCTTAGGGGGAACTGTACCAATTCTTAAAACTTATTTCTTGCTCATGTTCACGTCGCCCTCATAACTGCTTCTCAGTTCTAGTCATTGTGTTTGATTTTGTTCTGTTTTATACTTGCTCGTGACCCTAGCTTTGAGGGGATCTGAGATCTGGCTTACCTGCAGCAACCCAGCAGAGGTGGAGATGACTGAGGAGCAATATCTCTACTTTGTATCTAAGGGGGACATAAATCTTGCTCTTTTTTTTGCATTTTAATCATAAGTTCTTAATTTTCTCACCATTAATGTAAAAATCCTTTATGCTTACACTGCAGCCAACATAAATCATGAACACACAAAAGAATAGTAAGCAACCTTTAATCAATAACCCTTCCTTCTATAAGACACTGTAGAAATGAAAGAATACGGTGTATCATTGATCAGATGTGGTGCAAGCTTTTAGCAGGGGCCTCCGCTCCCTGCAGCACTTCTTTTGCTCCAGCCACACAGGTCTGCACAAATGAAGGTCCTTTTCTCCCCAGGAACTTGTTCCTTTTCATCACTCAGGTCTCAGCTGAATACTACCTCCCTGGAAAGACCTTTCCTACACCTAACCCAAGGGTGCTGTCTCCTGACAGTTCCTTTAAATCATGTCATCTGCTCAATTTTGTTCACAGCAGGAATCACTTTATGAAATCACCTCATTAATTATTTGTTTGTTTGCTTGTTTATTGTCAGCTGTCTCTCCTCCCCTTCCGATGGGTGCTCCAGGACAGCAGAGGCTGGTTATTTCATCCACCTCTACACCATCCGTGCTGGGCATAGGTTGCCCGCTGGTGGTGTAGGTCTTGTGCCCTCCAGTTTGGTGTCAAGGTCTTGGATATTGATTCAGTTGTGCATGTTCACTTCAAAATTGTGCTAGTAATAAAAAAATGCCAAAGATAAAATTGACTGTACTTTAAAAATGTAAAATATTGAATATAAAATTTCAGAAAATATTCCATATTCTTTTTCATAGCATCAGGGCTCTTGTTTACTCCAAATCTTCAGTGAGATAAGTACTATTGATTGGCAGTTAAGATAAAATGTATTAATGGAACAGTGTGTTGGATATCAGCTTTAGTGTACAGCAGAGATTCTCACACTTGAACGCTGATCAGAATCACCAGGGATTGCTGGTTTGCACCTCCAGAACACTGATCCAGTGAGGTTGGTGTGTAGGGACCTTAAAACTTGTGGTCCAGTTTCAGATGAAGCTGATGCTGACCCTGGTGGGGTAGAGGTTGGCAAGGGGAGAGCAGAGGCTACTATCAGAGGTACATGTTAGAATACAATCAAGATGATATGGATGAAAAATAATGTGGTAAAATCTGTGTAAATTATAAGTAGAACACAAAGAAGTGAGGATTATCCATACGTATTGCATAAGAAGGAATTAAAGAGCACTCTGGTTTATAGATAAGGGAATATAGGAACCACTTATCATTACTGTCAAAGGAAGCTAGGCCAATGGGAAATGCTTTAATTATAGAAAGTATTTGAGGAACAGGTTTCAAGGAAAGATCGTAAGTTCTTATTTGAGAATGTTTTGCTTACATCCACCCAATTGGTGCATGCCTATAACCCCAGCAACATGAGAAGGTTGAGGCAGGAAGATAACAAGTTCAAAGCCAGACTCAGTAACTTAGTGAGGCCCTGTCTCAAAATTAAAAAATAAAAAAGGGCTTGGGATGTTGTTTAGTGGTTAAGCACCTGAGTTCAATCCCCAGAAGAACAACAATGAAACAAAACAAAACAAAACAAAAACAAAAACAAACAAAATATTCATCTAAGCGGGATTATGTAGGAAGTCTTTGGAAATATGGATAGAGGTTAGGTGAATGATCTGAGACCAAGTTACACACTTTGGAAATAATCAGCATAGGGGCAGTCATTGAAACCATGGGAAAAAGTTAAATAGCCTTTGGGGAATGTGTATAGAAGAAAAATAGAAAGTCTCAGGAGCTCTAAAATTCACTAGACTAAATGAATTTCCTTCTGTAAAAGAAATACTAAACTGGATAATCAAGAAAATTCAGTAGTTACATAGCAGTGCTTGATTAAGCATGGAATTTAGCCTTATAATTCTTCATAGTACAGAATGAAATGAGCCACTGTTGTGGTAGTGCGTGGGCTTCATGCCTAATGCCTAGTTTATGAATGTCCAGAGGGTGCCTGATAGCATGGCTGTGGTCTCCTCCCTCAGCTGCATCCCATCAAGAGAAATGCAGGATGGATACGATGGTACTTTGGAAATAAACTAGAGGAAGCATATTAACCTGGGGACATCTGTGATAGGTGGGAGGCAAAGGTTCAATCTTAAATCTTACTGGAAGTATTGGTTTAAAAAATAAAAAAAGCTAGTAATTTCTCTTGAAAAATAAAACAGAATGTAGGAAAGAAGGAAGAGAGAAACAAAGAAGAGATGGAGTTAACAGATGTCAAATAGCAGGTGGGGTCATAATTCAAATGTTCATATAATTTCAACTAAGTGTTCCAGGGCTGGAGCGGTGGCTCAGCAGTTACGCTGTTGCATGGCAAGCACGAGGATGCAGGTTTGAACCCGGGCATCAAGTACACAGCTAAGTGTCTGAGCAACAAAAGCCACATGAAAAACTAAATAAAATTGATTCTTTCTCTCTTACTGTCCCTCTCCCTCTTTAAAAAAACAATGGTCCAAAGCTTCCAGCTAAAAGAGAACTTCAGAGGGATTTTTCAAAAGAATCAATATTAACACATAAATATTAATGTAACTGATTATATTGATTAGTGTATATAATACTAAATCTATGCTGTCTACATACTAAGCTGAACACAAAAGGAATGAAAAATACATGGTGTGCTTGCTATCACAATAAAAAAATATACCATGCAAAAAATACTTTATGAAAAGAATCATTAAAATAAAGGGAAATATTCTATGATAGAAGGGTAGCTCACCAGAAAAGTGAAACAGTCTGAAATGTTATCTAACAAGAGTGCATTGATACATGTATAGTAAAAAAGATCAGAATCAAAGGGAAATGTAGAAAAATACACAGTTGAACAGGTTGGTTTTGATTTCTTCCATTTACCCACGAGTAGAACAGCTGGACAAACAACGCATAGGGAATATAATGAAACACCATCAGCCTGAATAGGTGACATTTAAGGTATCTTCCTTCAGAAGCAGAGCTGCAATCTTTTTTTTTCTTTTTTAAAGAAAGAGAGAGAGAGAGAGAGAGAATCAGATTTATGTGGTCTTTATTTCTCGGACACTTATTCATGTACTTGATGCTGGGGTTGGAACCCCGGGCCCTCACGCATGCCAGGCAAATGCTCCAACTGCTGAGTCACCACGTCAGTCCCCAGAGCTGCAATTTTTTAGGTGAGGGCAGCAAAGTTCCAAGGGACTCTTTCCCATTTATTTTCCAAGCATATCACTCGTTGGTATTGAGGTTTGGGAACTCTTTGGAACCAACATAGCTTTTGTAGCTCACTTCCTACTAAGGGTCTTACTGAAATCAATAAAAGAAAGTTTAGAAGATGTTTATGTTCTTCTGCAACTTATTGTCCTCAAAACCTTATTAAGTTTCTGAATTATTCACTTCTAGTCATTTTTTTAAATAGAGAAGGATAGTGAGAGAGAGAGAGAGAGAGAATCAATTTTTATTGAATTTTTCACATGGTTTTCCTTGCTCTGACACTTAGTTGTGTACGTGGGTGCTGGGGTTTGAACCCGTGTACTTTCGCATGCTGGGCAAGCACCGCAACCTCTGAGCCATCGCTCCAGCCCACTTCTAGTCATTTTAATGTATGAGTAATCACCCCTATTTTTTTTTGTACCAGGGATTGAAATCAGGGACACTTAACCACTGAGCCACATCCCAGAATTTTTTATTTTTTATTTTGAGAGAGGGTCTCCCTTAGTGCTCAGGGTCTTGCCAAGTTGCTGAGGCTGGCTTTGAACTTGCGATTCTCTTGACTCAGCCTCCCGAGTTGCTGGGATTACAGGCTTGCAACACCGAGCCTGGATCCTAATTTTTTTTTAGATGGTACTTCGATAGTCTTTATTTTCTTACTCCCTGGATCCTGTATACGGTGGGATTTAATAGTAGCCCCCTTGAAGCGATTAAGTCTGAATAGTGCGCCTTCCAAAACTGATCACTTTATCAAAATAAGAAATTTCACCTAAAAGCCATTTCTTGCTGATGGAGCCCAGAAACTGCCAATTTTTTTTCAGCCTGCAAGTCTTAAATATCTGCTCTCCCTTTACTCTTCCTATTCCAGCTCTAAACTCTTTTTCCCTTCTGCTTCTCATGTGCTGTCAAACCTCCAGTGTCAACCAATACGTGACAAAAATAATCTCTTTCAACCTCTTTTCCCCAATTCAGTAACCACTTGATTTGTCTTCCAAATTATTGCAGGCAAGAGATTCCTCAGGTATCTTAGGGTTTTCAAGCATTTTGCGTTTGAATGACGTGGATCAGGAGTTATGCTACTGTTTTATGTGCTGTCATCCTCCACTCAATTACTGGGCCAAAGCTGCATATCGAAAAACTTCATAATGATGCTGCAGTTCTGATAACAACTTATTTATTAATAGTTACGTATTAATACAATTAACCAATTTTAATGGTATATAATTGTATAATATAATTGTTTCATATCTATAAATAATTAGAGCACTAATCTTACACTTATATATTAATAAGGATAAGACATGTTGGCTGCTGAAGTTAACAATACAGAATCTCTGTAGCTATATATGCTTTTTTTTTAAAGAGAGAGAGAGAGAGACCAAATTTTTACTTTTCCATTTGTTTTATGTTTTCCTCCACTTAGTTGTGTGTGTGGTGCTGGGGATTGAACCCAGGCTCTCACACATACCAGGCAAGTGCTCTACTGCTGAACCACCTCTCTAGTCCCCAGTAGCTGTAACGTTTTAAAAGCTATGAACAAAATAGAATCTCAGTAGCAAGTGTGTGCTTGCTTACCAGAGTTCAACAATCAGCAACAGCAGGATGTGTGGGGTTCTGCCTTAGGGAGAAAGTCTGGGACCAGGCTCCTTTCGTACGTGGTTACGTTATATTCTTCAGGTGACCTCAATATCCCCTTTGTATAGCTGCAGATGGAAGAGAAAGAAGGAAGAGGTGCATTGCTCTTGACTGTTTTATTCCAGAAATATAAGCTTCCACTGTTAGGTTGGAAAGCAGGAGACACAGTGGTACTTTTTGCAACAGTTAGTGCCATCTTGGAAACAGAAAGGATACTAGTTACTTTAACAGAAAAAGAGAATTGTTTAAATGGAGCTAAATGACTAAGTATACCTGAAGAGTACCCTGTGATGGACAGAAGAGAGAGATAAAAGATACTTCTGTCTTGCACTTGTGTCTCAGAGAAAGATTTTGGAGGCTCAAAGAAGGAAACCTGATCCAACCACTGCCTCAACCAATTACAGGTGCCAGATTGAAGAGCTATCTGCTCACTGTTGTTGACAGCCTAGGACTTCATCTCCTCCATCTCAACCCATTGCTCCTGTTGGTGCAACATGGCAGGACGCCGGCCTAAGAGGAGAAACATTTTCAGATTCCTACCTCCAACATCACAGAGAAGACTCTAGAGGACGGGTGTGGTTTTGACTGGAGTGGCAAAAGCAAAAGAAGTGGTGGAGCGTTGCTGACCTGTTGCATGTACAGGTGACCCCTCATCTTGCCCAAGTGCTGATAACTGGGAACTAAAATAAATAACATTATTATACAGAGATTGTTAACTTACGAACCAGTGAGGTCCGAAAGTTCCTTAGCTCCAAATTCCTATTTGATGAATGATTAGGAATGTAGTTTCATTAGAAGTATCTTATCTATCTGTGACTACCAGGGATGGACTTCATGCTGGGGGCACTGAGTCTGCAGGTTGATTTTCCCAATGATGGCCTTTGACTTTGAAAACCAAGAGATGTCATTCATACCATCATCTCATTCTAGGCAGTATCTTCTGCTATTTGCCTTAAAGGCTGTTCTTCTCAGTAGCTGATTTTGTCCAAATGTAATTATCTAGCTCTGATTTCTAACTCATTCCTGAACAAACTAGTTGCCAAAGAAGATCCATATCTAAAATAATTGTGTTTCCAACTATGGACAAAGGAGGTAAGTTCTATTTAATGGGTGTTTCAATTATTTGTTGCTATTAAAATTTCTACTTTCAAATAACAATTTTATTAAATCACATGGATTTATGGGTCAGGAATTCTGGAAGTCTCACATAAGTGATTCTATGTTCCCTATGGTATTGAATGGGGTCACTCAAAACTATTTAACTTGCAGAGGGTTTTGCCTGGAGGGCCCAAGATGGCTTCAATCACATGGTTTGTTGTCTTCAAGGTGAATGATTCCCCCTCCATGTCCCTGAAATTTTAGGGATTTTCCATTTCATCTCTGCAGCAGGGCAATGGTGTCTCAGGTACCAGAAGAAACAAGAAAGAAGCTCTCAGTTCTTTAAAAGGCTGAATTCAGGAGAGGCATGAGGTCACTTCGGCAGTAGTTAATGGAAAGGAAATATTCTTCATGCTGCTACACACTCCATAGGAGATAATTTTGTTAAGGAAGCATGTTGCTCCATGCTTTAGTACAGAGGTACAATTAACTGGACTCCATGTGCTGATGAAAGGACTAGTGAAGTTTACTTGAGCAAGTAAGCCTGCTCAGCAACAGGAACAAACAGAAATGAGGATCAGAGCATGAACTTCTCCATTTCTGATCATCTCATTTTGAAGTCTAGGAAAAATAAAAACCACCTGCCCATGTACTCAATTTCTCAAACAGTGACCCAAACTTGTATCTTAATTTCAAGATGGAGAGATTGGGCACAGCCATACCTGGAACTCCACATGGGTGCATTCCAGGTGACAGGATGCCCAGTCCAGCCTGGTTTAGATGTGTTGATTTTCCCTCAACAGCGCAGAGAATCTTGGGCTGTAAAACAACTATACACTCTTGATTGAATCTGAAGTGCATCCACCACACATTCTTTGACTTGGAACTCCACTAGCTGGTTCCTTGTCTCAGCCAAACCTTCCTGATATATCCCCATCCTTCCTTTAAGAAACTTATTATTATCATTATTATTACTTTGCTTCAGTAAGAGGTGGGGAAGAAGTCTTCATTATGTAAAATGTGATATGTAAAATCTATGTGGAGTGCTTCTAAAAGTAGAATGTCTGCCAAGTCCTCTAGCAGTGTTACCAGTGTATAATTAAGTACTCATTTAAACTGGAGTTTATGTTTGTGTGAAGGGAGTGTGCAGAACTCAGAAATAGAAGTTGTGTAGGGATTTTTTTCCTCTGTATTTTTAAATTATATGTTAGATTCTGGTTTAACAACTACGACTTTAAAAGCAACCAAATTGGACTTTCAGTTCTAGTAATGTGGTACCATAGATGACCAGAGATACCATCTTGATACAGGATACATAAAAATTCCTGGATAAAATGTAAGATCTAGTGTGAAATAAGACATTCTTCAATGGTTAGAGATAGAATTGCAGCCCAAATTAGATCAAGAGCATATGGTTGTTTTAAAGTCCCAGATTCTCTGCCTTGTTGAGGGAAAAGTACCAAATCTAAATATATGGCAAATTTAGAATAGTACAGAAAATGGATTGTGGCAAAGTTCCTGAAGTGTCTGAGTTTCACTGGTGGCCTGCTGGTGCAATTTTAAATCTGTGCTTTTATGGTAGACTGGAGATAAGCCTGTGCCTCATGTGATCAGGTGGATTTGATGCAAGACCCCAATGTTAAGTCTGCATTTATTAAGGCCAAAACCAACACTGAATTGAAGGAGAAATAACACGGAGGGAAATGATCAAGAGCTGTTTTTGACTCTGGTTAGAAGGGAAAGTAAGAGAAAAAGTGTATGTGTGTGTATATATTTTTTCCTGTGTGCATATTTGCAGTTGAATATATACAGATATACACATACATTTACACACACAATCACATACAGAAGCACTTTGAGAATTGCCAAACAAAAGCCAGATTTTACGTAGGGTAAGGATAAATTTAAACAATTGTGCAATTAAAGCCTTCTCAAAGACAAAAGTTTAGTTAAAGGGCTAAACTAAAAACACTCTCTGGAAAAACACAATGTAACCTTAAAATGGAAAGAACTTTCACATATGAGATTTAAATAAGAGCGATATCAGAAAAGTTTATGAAGTAACAACCAAATCTGAGAAGAGAGTATAGTAAAGAAAAAAGTGAATACATTAAAATTGTGGATTCTGAATTTACCAGATACTAAATATTTCATTTGAACAAATTAATATGGCCATTTAAAAATTACCTACTGGGGCTGGCGTAGTAGCTCAGTGGTCATGGCACTTGTCTGGCATGTGTGAGGATGTGGGTTGGTACCCCAGTACCATGTACACAAGAAAGTGTTGGAGCAATGAAAGCCACATGAAAAACTAAATGAAAATTTGATTCTCTCTTTCTCTCTTACTGTCTCTCTCTCTTTAAAAAATAAAAATAAAAATTACTATGGTATGTACAAAGAAGGAATTGGTAGCTATCAAATGGACAGATATATTTATAGAAGATGAGAATCTTCCAAAATTAAATAAATTACTTAATTTTAACTTTATCTTTATGTACATAATAGTTCCACAAAACATACAACTGAACTGTCAATTTTCAACTTATTTTTGAGTTTTCTTATATTATTAACTTTATGGAATATAAAATTGTACCTATTAATGGAATAACATGTCATACTTGATGTACCATGTGTGTTGCATAATGCTTAAATCAGGTTGAACAAATTTATTTACTCCAATAATTATAATTTCTTTGTGGTGAAAACTTTAAAAATCCTATTTTTTCAGCTATTTGTAATGTACAGCACATTGTTATCATCTATAGTTATCCTACCCCAGAACTTCTTTCCCCTGACTTGACTTAGTACCCCTTGACCAAACTTTCCTCTTCCTTCTCTCCCCTCTTCTTTCTCCAGTCTCTGCAATTCAATTCTCAACTTCTGTGACATCAACTTTATGGATTCTACATCTCAGCAAGATCTCCCAGTATTTGCCGTCTGTGTCTGGGTTTATTTCACTTGAGGGCATCCAGTTCCATCCATGTTGCCACAATGTACAGGACTTCATCCATTGTTAGGGCTCAATAGAATTCTACTGTGTATGTGCACTACATTTTCTCCCTCCATTCATCAGTTGATGACACATAGGGGATTATTCTTCCTGTCTATTGTAAATAGTGCTGGAAAAGCCTCCTTGTGCGGATGCCCCTGAGAAAATATTTTAAAGTTGGAGATTTTTGCCTGACCTCAGAAGACTTTCTTTATTCTCTGGAATTATTGTTTTCAATTTGCATTTCATTTGTAGATCTATCATGACTTTAAAGCATTAAATTTATAATTTATTTATGTATTTTTCCTAGTTATAATGATAGTGTTGTCCTGCCATGAATTTCTATATCTCACCTGAATTTCTTGCAGTTCCCTGGAGAAAAATGATGTTGAGCACATTTTCCTGTATTTATTAGCCATTTGAATATTTTCCTTGCCCAGCTTCTCTGATTTTGTTTCTGATTGTTTTTCTGATTGATTGATGAACTTTTAAAAATATACTGAATATTACTCCTTTGATATTTCTATATGCTACAAAGAACTTCTCCTGATTGAAAAACTTAACTTTTTATATCTTATACTGCAAAACAGAAGTTACTAGTTATAATTTCATTCAGTTCACATAGTTTTCTTCATAGTTGGTAATATTTGATTCTCATTTGATATGCCTTTTCCTATCCCATGATAATGAGTTTATTCTTCAATATTAACGCTTTGAAAGTTTATCATTTTATTTTTCACATTCAGATTACAAAAATTTATCAAAAATGATTTTTGTATGGATCAATGATCTATAATCCTTGTTAATGAATCCATGGTATATGACTCATGATATTGTACGTTATATTATTTTTCTATACACACCTCCTAATAATCCAGGGTAATTTGGTGAAAACTGTTTTACTACTGCTCCATTGGCCAACTGCATGATGAACAAAAAGTTAATATATAGGGGCTAGAGTGGTGGCTCGGCAGTTATGGCACTTGCCCGGCATGCACAAGTACACAGGTTCAAACCCCAGCACCACATACACAACTAAGTGTCAGAGCAATGAAAGCCATGGGGAAAAAAATCAATAAAAATTGATTATCTCTGTCTCTTTTTCTCTCTCTCACTGTCCTTCTCTCTTAAAAAAAAAGTTAATAAATGAATGTGTTTATTACTAAACTTTACACGTCTCATTTTCCAGTTAATCCCTTCTTCATTAGACATCACATAATGTGAGTTACTATAAAATCATTGTCTTAATACGTAGTATACGTCTTCCAGCTTATTTCATCTGCAAAATTTAATATCTTCAATAGCTTTTCTAGTCGGGCACATTTCTGTTTGTGAGCGTGTTGAGGTATTATTCAGTTACAGTAAATGTCAGTAAGTACGCAACTCAATTAATTTTTACACATATATAAACATATACTACCACAATAAACTTGTCACTATATTAAAAAAAAACTGCTGAGATTTTAATTGAGTTTGTAGTAGATTGACTATTTTGATAGACCTAATTAGTGATCACTCTAAATCTACCCTGTGCAATGTGATTTTTACAGTTCATTTCTCAAGAAATATAGTTTGTTTCTATTCCCTTAGGTCTGAATTAAGTTTGTAACTTGCATGGTCAATCAGATGCAGCAGAAGAATGCTGTGATTGTTGTCTAAGTGATCCTGCACCAGGCCAACTCCAGGCCCCAGGAGGTCTTGCATACTTCCGCTCAGGCTCCTGCACCACTTTGGCCAGGAGAGCACTGCCAGATTATTTTATTGGAGGGATATAATAGCAAAGCCAAGGTGGCCCAATGCACTGTCAGCCAGCCCTCAGAAGCACAGCCGCCCGACAGCAGAAGCTGGATGGAGACAAGCTAAGATAAACAGACAAGCTAAAATATAGGAAACTTGAAGTAATTCATATAGAGTGATGCTTCATGAAGAAGGGACAAAATATAAAATGAGACATGATGAAGTTTGTAATAGACACATTCAAGTATGTACAGTGGGTGGACTCTAGGTCACTCCCTGGAGTTTTAAGCTATACAGGTAGTGTGTTTTATATCGTTATATATGAGGGTAATTTTTTTCACAGTATTATTTTTATAATGTGTCACTGATATAGATTTGAGTTATAAATCAATTTGAGAAGAACTGGTATTTTCATCATGTTGAATCCTTGGGATTATTAGCATCGATTACTATACTTACCATTAATTAAAACCTCAACTTCTTTCAATAATACTGTGTGTGTGAGTGTGTGTTTGAGAGTCTTAACATGCATTCTTCTGAATTTACTTCTAAGTATGTGACTATTTTATGCAGCATCAAATATGTCTTTTATACATATTTCAACATAATATAATTGGTAATTTTGTATTGCCATTATATAGCATAAAATCGCCAAATCCACTTCTTCATTATGACAATGTATCCATAGAGATGTTTTACCTTCCAGGTAAAAAAGAATCTTTACTGTTAATGATAAGCTTTCTTTATTTCCAGTTCACTTATCTTATAATTTCTTGTATTGCTCAATGTTCTGTTCTGGGTTTCTAGACCAGTGATGAACAAATCATTAGAAGAAATATTTTGTAAATAATTCACAGAGTCTCATTAGTTTAAGAAAATATTCTCCTTATTTCTAGATTACAAAGTGTTATTTCATTCCTTAATTGCTGATAAACTGTATCAAATGCTCTCTTTTTTCCATATCCTGTTCAGGCTTCCGGTATCTACTTTGCTGTACTCAGAGAATACACTGAGAAGACTTCACATAGCTGCTTGGTAGAACTGAGCACTAAAGGCATCCAGGCCTGGAGTTGTGTGTGTTGGAATGAGGGAACTGCACAACCATTAAACAATTACAGAAAAAGCTTATGCTTTACTTCTTACATTGGTTCTTAAAATGTACCATTTTAAAGTGAAGTTTCAAGATTATTGCTATTTTTCATTTTATATGAATATATATATATATATATATATATATATATATATATATATATAATATCAGTATAATCTATGTTTCTGCTTCAATTTTCCCCTGGTATCCATCACTTTAAAAAGCATATATTTTTCCAAGAGATGATGATTTTTAGTCTAAAGCACAATCATTTGGTTTTAGTGGTCTTTTCTAATTGTCCTATTTCTTAAATATTTATTTTTATATTATTCTCTTTTTCTGCTTTTTGTTAAAATAGTTTAATTAGATTGTTGTTCTATCTCTAGCTACTCTATATGATTGATTTTTATCTTTATTCATCTAATCTCTGCATCTAAGTCCAAGAACATCTTTAGCTATTTTCCAACTCTTTCATATATAATTTTCCCTACTAAATTCAATGCTCAGAATATCATTTAAAGTTCATTTTAGTTAACTTTATCCAAACATGACTTGGAAATTAGTTATTAACTGCCAATTATTTATGAATGCTCATGTTTTCCTATTTGTTAGCCATTTCTAACAGTTTAATTTTCATGGAGGAACATTTCAGTATTATTTTCTTTATTTCCCTTTCCTTCTTTTCTCTTTTTGGGCTTCAGGGATCAAACTCAAGACCTGCACAAGCTATGAAAGCAATCTACTACTGAGTCACATCCTCAGTTCATTTTAAAATTTTTTTGGAGACAAGATCTCACTGTGTTGCCCTGGGCTGGCCTTGAAACTGGGATCCTTCCACCTTGCCCTCCTGAGTAGCTGGGCTTACAGATGTGTGACTCCTTGCTCAGCTCTGGGTTATTTCAATTCTGTGAAATTTGTTGAAACTTGCTTTATGGTCCAGCATATTATTAACATTTTTCAATATATTAATTGCAATTGAAATATACAAAAACAGGGCTGAAGTGGTAGCTCAGCAGTCAGGACACTTGCCTGGCATGCATGAGGATGTGGGATCGAACTCCAGCACCATGTACGTACACAACGAAGTGTCAGAGCAATGAAAGTCACATAAAAAAATAAATAAAGTTGATTCTTTCTCTCACTGTCCCTCTATCTCTCTCAAAAAAGAAATATTCAAATTTGACAGTCTTATGATATGATAATTGTATGCTGATTATACTTACTAATGTGGTTCAAATCTAGCATAGGATTTTTATTTCCCTTTTACGGAAGTAGTTACTGAGAATTGTATGTTAAAATACTCTGCTGTGCCTCTGCTCACTATAATGGGAAGGAAGAACTACAAAAGGCTATTGTGAACACTTTGGGGTGAAAGATGTGCTCATCATTATGATTGTGGTAATAATGGTCTCACAGTTTGGCACATATGTTAAATCTCATCAAATGGCACACTATAAAAATGCCAGATACTTTACATGTAAACAGTGTCTCCACAAAGGTTTCAAAGTGAGCCGATAGATTGATTGCATAAGATAGAGAAGAAAAGGCACATGACCATCTCAATAGACACAGAAAAGCCTTTGATAGATTTTTGACATTCACTCATAAAAGTAGGTATTAATGTATTAGAACTAGATAGAAAATTTCTTATCGATGGATAAATAATTAAAGAACAGGTAGACAATCAGTTAAACATGTTTCTTAGAATATTTCCAATTTTAGCAAACTTTCTTAACCACAGTACTTGAGTGGATGTTATGCTTTGGATGAAAAGTATCCCCCAAAAGCTCAATACATGAGACCATGCAAAAATGCTGAGCGGTGAAATGATTGGATTATGGGAGTTTTAGCCCAATAGGTGACTTAATCACCTGGTAGGAATTAATCGGGTGGTAATTGTAGTCTGGTAGGGTGTGGCTGGAGAACATTGGACATTGGGGGTGTGCCTTTGGGGTATTTGTATCTGTAGTGGAGTTTTCTTGCTGCTGTTTGACAATGCCTTGACCCACTTCCCTCTGCCACACTCTCCCACCATGATGTTCAGCCTCACCTCAAGCCCCAAGGAAAGGAGCCAGCCTTCCATGGACTAAGACCTCTGAAGCTGTGAGCCCCTAAATAAGCTTTTTATCCTAAAATTGTTCTTGTAAGATCTTTTATTCAGAGCAGCAAAAAGTTGACAGAAACAGTGGACTATTCTTTAAAACCCTCAGTTATCTGCTATGAATGAAGAATAAATGTACCTAGTTAGGCATCAAGATTGTACCCGTTCTGCCCCATCCATGGGGGCACTTAGAAAATCATTCCTGTAGTCATTCTCTGTCCTGAGTCATAGAGAAAGAAAAGTAAGAGTGAGGTGGGTCATATTCAAGGTTCTGTAGACCAATGTATGCAAATTTCTAAAAACTCTGAGTCTAAGAGCAGTTGTTGTATAGTGAATCTTCTTGAAAAGCTGACCTTTTGGGAAAATTTTCCTGATGGCAAAAAAAACTATCTAAAATACTTTTTGACCACTTTGTTAAATAATTTCTGTTATAGAGTGAGTGTCCCTCTGCACAGATATGTATGATTTCTTTAAGTGGTGTTTTATTCTGAGTCTCCTCCGCCTGCTCAAATAGCCTTGAAATCACAGCAACATCCTCAGTAAATTTTGTCAGCAAGACAGAAACTTGAGAAGTTACTGCTCAAATGCAGCAATCATTACTTGTTATTTTTCAATTTAATTTTAGTATAAATTAACTTATCTGGGTGCAAGTAGCATTAAAGCTAATAACCCTAAAAAGGATTAAGATTAGAAAGGAATGCTGTCACTGACAAAGCTCATTAACGGCCTTTATCACTACAAGCTGATGAATTACATGGAGGATAATTGGCCTAATTATAATACATTTGTTTCTTTAGCCAGGTATTCTTTGCTTCACTCTACTGATTACTTATGGATCTCAGTTTGGCCAATTAAATTTCTCTTCTAATTCCATCTATTTCTAAAATTGATGGTATGTAGCTCAGCTGTCCCTTGCTGTCACTGTGCCTGTGCTATGGGTGGTTGAGAGCTCCATTAAGAAGACAAGAAATAGAGAATGAAAAAGAGACAGCTTTATCGGAGAGTAGAACCTAAGACAAGTTACAGAGTGTGTTAAGTGGAGTTGTTAGAATGTTTGAAAGCTAACTCTACCTAGACCCCTGATATAGCCAAGCTGATCCACTCCGAATAACCTTTCATTTCCACAGCAAATAACAAGACATCCAAGTAAAACTGGTTTAACAACAACAACAAAATGTTAAATCATTTCATATTTTATGCATAAGATGTCTTGAAATTAGCAATTTCTCCACTTGAAACAGTAGTAATGTATGTCTCTACGGAGACCTTTGCTCAACTTCTTCTCCACCATCCTCAGGATATTATTTTTTTATTTCATGTCTGTCCACCCTCATGGTCATCAGATGACTTCCAGAGGTCCAGACATTAAGACTATATTCAAGGAGCTGGAGTGGTGGCTCAGTGGTTACAGTGTTTGCCTGGTATGGGTGAGTACACAGGCTCAAACCCCAGCACCCACATACACAACTATGCATCAGAACAATGAAATCCATGTGAAAAACTCAATAAAAATTGATTCTGTCCATCTCTCTCTCTCTCTCCATCTCTCTACTTCTCTCTTAAAAAAAAAACAGATCAGATTCAAGAGCTAGAAAACAGAACAGAAACCAGTATAATGAAAACAATTTACAACATGATTTGTATTTTTTTTTTTTCATTGCTCAAGACTTGGCTGTGTCATGATGCTTGAACTTGGGTCTTCACATATGCTAGGCAAGAGCTGCAACCGCTGAGCCATGGCACCAGGCCCATGATTTGCTTTTTATTACCGGAAAAAATAGTCCCAGAAGACTTTGTCCAAAATTGATATTTTCATGTGAAGATGAGAGGGAGATGAGTAGAATCCCTAGCTTTCCCATCATTTATAACAAGAAAGGCATACAATAAAGGTGGTTTGTAACAATTTTTGAGTATGCAGCTGCTATGGTTTGAAAATGTGTCCCTCCAAAATGCGTAGGTTGGAACCTAAACCACAATGTGAGACTATTAGGGTCCTTTAGGAGGTGATTAAATGGTGAAGGTAGAGCCCTTGGGAATGACATAGTTCCCTTAAAAAAGCCTGGAGGGAACTAACTGGGCCCTTGCTGCCCTTGCGTCCCTTTTGTCTCTGGTCCCTTCCACATGCAAGGACACAGGAACAAGATGCTATCTGGAAAACAGACCAAACTCTCAGAAGACTCTAAGTCTGCTGAAGCCTTGACCTTGGGCTGCCAGCCCTCAGAGCTAAGAGATCATAAGTACCTAATATGATTGAATTACACAAAATGGGATATATTGTTACAGCAGCAGGGACAAACTAAGACACCCACTGACAGTGTGTTTAACAGGAAGACAATCCCTTTTCTAGTAAATGGAAATCTCCATGGAAATGTGTTTCTCTCTATTCATCCTGAGTGTCATGGAGGGACAAGTTTAATTCTAGTACTTGGAGATACATCAGTTTTTCCAGCTGAGTTCTTAGTGAACATTAGGGTCCACTATAATGAGAGTGATCAAGCAATTCATTGTCCATAATAGACATGTTTGAGATTGAAAAGGAGGACTACTAATAATTACACATATACAAGTGAAAGCTCAGTAATATCCCAAGCAGATTAGTACATATGGTCACCTTATCTTTAATAACCCTATTTCCATCTCACTACCACAGTATTCCTGAATTTGGTTTCAACAAAGAGCCAGATTTAAAAAAAACAGATTAATAACAAATGAGACTTTAGAGAAGGAGAGAAGCAACTGCTATTGAGTGGTGCCAACAACCAAATGCGAGTCCTATGAACAGGCTATGCATAATCCACCCTCACTCTTGTAGCTGCTGCCAACAAACAGGATAGGTGGACTAGAAGGCAGGTTTCCAGACCTGATAGTCAGGGACACTCCTCAGACTGCCCTGCTCAAGAGTTCTTGCTCTGAGTATAAGGATTATTCATGCCCTGATCAGGAAATACTGCATCAAGTCAATACAAAAAAATACAACTAATACTGATAAAAAATGGTGACCTACCTTCCAGATCAGTCTATCCATTAAGTAATTAATTAATTTATCTACCATCCATGCATATAAAATTTTACAAAAAATGAAAAAACAAAAATACCAAAAGGAGAAATACTAAATATAGGGTTTTCACCTATTTTAATACGTTTGTCATGGGTACATTTCAGTTAGAAAGAATGTAAATACAAATCAGCTTTATAAATGAGTGTATGTTATTACCTTAGATAGATTGTAGTGCTTTGAGTCAAATGTCCTTCTTTCTCTCCCCTTCTACTCAACCAATAATTTAATATGAAGGGCTTATATTTTTTTTTCTCTTGGAATGAAAACTTTGGAAGTAAGAAGTTATGATTCTGTGCCTTAAATGTTTCGCAGAACAAAAAAGAATCTCTTGACTTTCACTTCTTAATTGCCAGATATATTCATTTCTAGCTATGAAGTATATATTTCAGGACAGAGAAAGGAAGAAGCAAAAGAGGCAACAAAACGGAGTAGAGTGTGTACCCCTTCCCTTCAGTTTAAAGAGCACTTATAGAAACTTCATCTAAAAGCCATTAATTAATTTTCAGTGGCCAAAAATGTACTGTGTTGTAATTACTTGGAAAACTATTAAGCTGGTCATGTTGATGCATCCAAGAAAACTGGTTTCATTTAATGGGGAAGAAGGCACACTGAAAGGCAACTATAAGAGCTTGCTAGGTGTTACATGATAATGTACCTAAAAATGTATTGATGAAAGTGTAGCTACCCCTCCAATTTTCATTATTCTTATAATTATCATCTCTCTCTTGTACTGGAAGTGATGGTTAAAGTGATACAGTATTATAAAATTCTCCTCTCTCATTGAATAAAAACAAAGTATCATCCATGAGTTTCTCTTTACCTCACCTAACAGTGGTGTATAAAAACTGATTTTCTAATTACATAGGATTGGTTTTTGCACATTTTATTCTAAGTTCTCTGTGCTATAAGTTTAAAATATTAACTGAGTATGTCTTTATTGAAGGGTTAGCATATGCCAGTGACTGTCTAGTGCTAAGAATGTGATGATAAACAAGAAGCAGTTGGTTTGGACTAGGATATACTGGGACAGGTGAACTACATCTGGTAAGGCTAACATGGAACACATTTAAGGAGTCATCATTAATACAAAGATACAAAAAATTAGTATTATTATCCTGCTATTTTAGTATAGAATGCATTCATCTGTTTGTGGTCACCCAGGTCAAGTTCATGTCATTGCTGTTGTGAACAGTGCCACAATAGACATGGGAGCACAGACACCTATTTGATTTGCTGATTTTTGTTTCCTTCAATTACAAACTCATAAGTGGGACGGCTGGATTGTATAGTGGATCTACTTCTAGTGTTTTGAGGAACCTCCATACTGTTCTTCATACACCATGGTGTATTCTTCAGCCATTGCTGTAATTGTTAACCACATGGTTAGAAATGGAAGACATTTAAGTGAAATAAGCTTGGCACAAAGACACAAATACCACATATTCTCTCTCATATGTGGAAGCTAAAAAATGCCAATCTGAATGTAGAATAGTGATGATTAGATTCTGGTAAAGGTTGAGGGAGGGTGACCATGGGAGGTGTAATAATAAATATCAGTGCCCAGAAAGAGGACTCATGTCCCATTGCCCTGGGGCAGGACACACTCCCCTTGTTACACAGCTTACTAAAGTCTAAAAGGAGGAGCTTGAATGTTCCAAACACAGACATAAGGAGAGGAACTTGATGATTGCTCTGATTTAATCAGTACATGCTGTATATGTATTGAAATATCCCATTGTGCTCACACTAATATGTAGAATTATTACAGATTTATAAAAATATTTTGAAAGACATATTTAGAGAACAATTTGAAGGAGCCAGATGTTTAGAGTTGTAATGAAGTAACTGGTGTTTATAGATTTCTAGCTGTAAATAATTGTAAACTGGATAAAAAGCATGAAGCAAATATTTTAAGGAATTAGATAATAGGTAACTGAGGAATATAATAATTCCTATAAAAGAAATGCATACGTTGATCTCTTAATGCCAACAGCCTTTAACAGAGTGAATCTTTTGTAGGTCAACATCTGAATATATTCTAGAGGTTATACAATGCTATTTCTAGGGATAATTTTTGTAAAAATAAAAAGTAGACACAGGCTTGTTAAAATAAAGCCAAGACTGACAGGAAAGTCCACCACTAATGCATATTCTCAGCTGAATAGCTATCACCCTGCTAAAGAAGACATGTATATCATCTATAGATTTCAGCATGAAATACACAAACTTCACAAATGTGAAAAAATTAAGAAACATAATTGATATTTTTAAAAAGCCAATAGAATATACTCCATATTATTATAAATACTAAAAATAGCTTTAACAGCTTTAAAGTAGCCAATAAACATGTTCTTGATATTTCAAAAAATGGTCATAATGACCAATCATAGGAAGAAATCTAGAAAATAAATTGGAAGAAGACAAAATGGAAATGTTAGTACTGGAAGTGCAATAATTGATATAGAAAAATCATTTAATTTGATTAGGGGATTGTAAAGGAAAGAAGAAAGAGTCCATAAACTAGAAGACAACTAACGAACACAGAGAGAATATATCGAAAACAAAATCTATGGAATGCTGATGATCAGTGGATAACATCAATGCTCTTGTATAAGCATCAACCA